>JAOTRH010151384.1:0-13268 GCA_034768845.1 Heliamphora exappendiculata | reverse complement strand
AAAAATAAAATTATTCTAACCTTCTAAAAGATATTTATTTCTTAAGGAGATTATTACCTTCTAAAAAAATTATTATACTATTACATTATTTATTATTATTATTATCATTATTTTTTCTTAAACTTAAACTTAACATATGCATAAAACTTATTATAATCCTATTATTTAAACTTAAATTTTTAGCTTAACTTAAAATCAAATTTACTTAAGTTTATTATTATAATAAACTCCATGAATTATATATTCCACAACAAAATCATTAATTTCTATTTATTATTATTTATTAAACATTATTGAAAAAAAAAATTCTCAAAGCCTCTTGTCGTTACAATCTACTCCACTTCAAAAAAATTTCGTCCTCGAAATTTACACGGCAAAAAAGTACCGGTAAGTCCCTCGCATGGTATCCTCACGTTCCCATATTGATTCTTCAACTCCTTGATACTGCCATAGAACGCGTACTAACGGAATCGTCTTACCTCGCAAAACTTTCTCTCGACGGTCGAGGATTCTCACTGCCCACTTCTCAAAAGTCGCATCCTGGTCCAAACTAATTTCCTTCCAGCTCAAAACATGGGAAGGGTCAAGCTCGTACTTCCGTAGCATTGATACATGAAAGACATTGCGAACACTTGCTGACTGCGGGGTAGGGCTAAACAATAAGCCACGGCTCCAACTTTTTGTAGAATCTCAAACGGTCCAATGAAACGGGGACAACTTCCCTTTCTTCCCAAACCAAATAATACCACGACGCGGTTGAACTTTAGAAAAACATGATCTCCAACTTCAAACTTTAATGGTCGGCACCTCCCATCAGCATAACTCTTTTGCCGGCTTTATGTTGTGAGAAGGTGTTGATGAATCAGCTTAACCTTCTCTATCGTTTCCATCACAAGCTCGGGTCCTAGCAAACTTGTCTATCCTGCCTCGGTCCAACAGATAGGTGACCGATAAGGTCGCTCGTATAAGGCCTTGTACGGTGCCAAACCAATACTAGCCTGATAACTGTTGTTGTACGCAAACTCCACCAGCGGTAAGTGCTTCTCCCAACTTCTGTGAAAGTCCATAACACAAGCTCTAAGCATATCTTATAGCATCTGAATAGTCCTCTCTGAATGTTCGTCTGACTGCGGGTGAAAAATTATACTAAAACAGAGTTCGGTCCCTAAAGCTGTTTATAGACCCTGCCAGAACTTGGAGGTAAAGCGCGGATCACGGTCAGATATAATGGAAACAGGTATACCGTGTAGCTTTACGATCTCACGGATATACTTTTGACTCAACGCCTCAAGTGAATCTGTCATCCTTATCGGAAGGAAATGCGCTGACTTTGTGAAGCGATCGACGATCACCCAAATTCCTGTATACCCCTGTGGAGATCTAGGTAGTCATGATACAAAATCCATTGTTACATGCTCCCATTTCCACTGAGGTATCTCTAAGGGTTGTAGACTCCCTCCTGGTTTCTGATGCTTTGCCATGACTTGCTAACATGTCAAACAACGGGTCACGAAAATTGCTACATCTTTCTTCATACCACTCCACCAAAATATCGTTTCAAATCTAGGTACATCTTAGTCACGCCTGGGTGTACTGCGAACATCGACTTGTGAAATTCCTTTAATATTTGATCTCAAAGACCGTCGGTGTTAGGTACAAAGATATTTTCTTGATATGTTAAGCCTCCATCGGCACGAAGCTCCCATCCTTAACTAACTCCTGATTAGACAATTGATGTTTGATGAAAGCTACCTCATGATCAAAACTTTGCGCTTCTAAAACTTACTGGACAAGACTCGGTGTTACCACTGTCACACTGAAACAGATACCTTCACTTCCTTTTGACGGTTGCAAGTGATACTCACTGAGGGCCTCCAATGAATTCCACAAACAAGCCAATTCTACTCTTGTTTTCCTACTTAAGGCATCAGCCACCACATTCGCCTTACCAGGATGATATGCGATACAAAAATCATAATCTCCCAGATACTCCATCCAACGTTGTTGTCTCATGTTGAGCTCATTTTGTGTAAACAGAAATTTGAGACTCTTATGATCAGTGAAGAGTTCAAACTTTTCTCCGTATAGATAGTGCCCCCACATCTTCAATGTAAAAACTACTGCTGCCAACTCTAGATTGTGAGTCGGATAATTCTGCTCATGTGGCTTAAGCTGTCGAGACCCATACGCTACAACCTTACCAGTTTGCATCAAAACATAGCCAAGACCTTTCTTAGATGCGTCGTAAAACACTGTATAACCCACGTTTTTGTTAGGTACTATCAGAATGGGTGCACTAGCTAATCTCGTCTTCAACTCCTGAAAAGCTTTTTCACAAACATCGCTCCATTCAAACTTGATCCCTTTCTGCGTCAACCTCGTCATCGGTCGGGCCAATCTAGAGAAATCCTGAATATATCTTCAATAATAGCCTATCAACCCCAGAAAACTACGAACTTCAAAAACTGACTTTGGTTGCTTCCAGTCCATCACAGTTTCTACCTTTGCTGGGTCCACTGATACTCCTTTTTCGGATATAACAGGTCCCAAGAATTTTACTTCTGGAGGAATAACTCGTCAAACTACTGCATGGTAGCCACATGGCGGGAATTTCTTATCGAATTCCACCAATGGTCAGCTTCCCCCTGTAATTGATAAGTGGCCAAGGCTACTCGATCGGCTTCATCCCTGACGGCCATGGTCTCTAGCATCTTTTTCACATGATTCAGCCAACTCTTTGCCTCTTGGGGACGGGTTCCTCCACTGAACGTCGGGGGTCGCTGCAGGTAAAAATCAAAAAAATAAAGTTATCCTGTCGGTTCGAACTCGCTGTGCTTAAGCAGGTGCAGGTTGTAGATTTCTTATTGCATCGATGAGGGTCCATAGTAGAAAATTAAAGTCCTCATCTCGTGGTACCGGTGGCGGTTCTTTTTGTCCTTCGAACACTTCCGGTTCCACATCTTCTCGTCGTTTCAAGAATCGGCGGGGTCTACCTCTCGCTTGATTCATTTATATAACCAAATAAACCAAGGCTTTTAAAAAGTTATTATTAAATTTTTATGTTTTAACCTTATTTAAGTTGAATCTACGATCGCGTGGGCAAGGGTTGAACCTAGTGCTCTGAAACCAACTGTGACGACCCCAAATTTTTGGATCGTCACGCTTGTGATTAAAAAATTAAATAATCATCATTCAAACTATTCAATCAAATATAAATAAATAGATGATCATAAAATTGGGATTAGAACACTTGCAAAACAAAGTTAGCACAGTTCTAAAACTATCCAATCCCGATAAATCGTAAACAAAAATTAAAATAACTCTGATACCAATTGTTAGAAGCAAAATTGTCAAGATAATTATTTTTGCAAACGATTTTCAATAACAGTTTAACAGGACAGGAAAATGCTGAAACGAGCTCCAGATAAAATTTTTGACGAAGAACGATCAAAATTAAAACCCGTAAAACCACAGTTAATTTAGAATAATACCTTTTTTCCCGGTCGATTCTTCAACTACGATTTGATTTCGAGTTGAAACTCCTGTCAGACCCTCTACTGTATTTCCTTATGCGATTCTCAAATATAGTGTAGATTATAATCTATCAAGAACTCGTACCGGCAGAACTTGGACAGCCTTAGTCTTGAAGACAAGTTACGAACATAGTTCAGCCTACCCGCATATTTATAGGACTACAGCAGGGACCTATGCAGTAATTATGAATCAGACTTCTAGTAGAACACAAATACGTATCCATCGGTTTTTGCATTTAAGCAAATCTCATAACGGTATCTGCAATTATAGAAACTGTTAGCCCAAGGGCTTTTTCTATTGATTTTGATGATTTTAATAATTTATTTTTTAAGAATAAATAAATTTAGAAGGATAATATTTATATTTTCTAAAAGAAAGTATTGACACATATTGAATAAATGAGTTGATACCTTTAACTAAAAGAAATGACTTATCTCTCAAAATGATTAAAATACCTAAGTATTCTTGAAAATATTTTGTGTTAAACCCAATTAATAATTGAGTTAAAATTTTAAGGCAAAGTATACTTGAAGATATCAAGTGTATCAACACTTTTAAACAAATGGTTTGACACCCTAAACAGTTTGTTGAAGATGTTTCAGGTATTAAAAGTTAGTGTCAAAATAAATAAATTTTGTGTTAACACAAAAGAGCCAAAGCTCTCTGCAATCAAAATGAGTCGACCCAATTTGAATTTGTGTCGACACAAAAGTGATTCCTCACTTTCGTTATCTAGAACTTTAAGTCGACACAAAAGTACCGAGGTCACCTGTAGAATTTTAGTGTCGACGCCAATGTCTAAATGAGTTGACACAAATATCCCGAAGGGTCTTCTAGAATTTTAGTGTCGACACCAAGAAGATTTGAGTCTACACAAATTGTCCTCTCCTGAATGCTAAAGAACCATTGAGTCGACACATATCTAAATGTGTCAACACCGTTGTGTTGGTGAGGAAGATTACAAAAATTGTGCTGACACCTCAAAAGAATTGAGTCGACCCAATCACTTGAAAATTCTTGCCCTAGACATTTTGTGTCAACCCAAAAGTATTTGTGTTGACACCTGCAACAGAAATTCAAATTCACGGCAGACTTCAACAGTTGGATTTTTAGCATTTAATGCCCTCACCTACCTCCAACGGTCATGAATGCTCAAGAGTTTATATAAGGAGTTACTCCTCAGCATTTAATCTCTCTTGAGACTTTCAATCACTATTTTATTGTTTGATTCAAACTCAAAATCTTCAAGCTTTCATTTATTGCTGAACTTCAGCTCTTGTAACTTATCTCTCTTTACCTCTTCATTTATTGCTAATTAATTTATGTAAAGAGAGTGAATGATCCTCATTGATACACTTTATTTATTATATTCAATGGTGAGTCACCATTTGTCCTTTGAGTGAATGAGTAAATCTCATCAAAGAATAGTTCAAGAGTGATTGGAAGAAAACAAGAGATTATTCTCATAGGATCATCTTGCTACTGTTATAAGGCATTTGAATGTGCCCGTAAACATTCGTATCCGTGTGGATATTCTCAAGCAAAGTCTTGAGGTTGTAAGGCTTAGAATGCCCCCATAAAGCATTCTACATAGTGAAAATTCTCAATGAGAGACTGGAGGAGTGGACGTAGGCTTGGAAGAAGTCGAACCATTATAAATCATTAGTCTCTGGTTCATTCTCTCTATCCCTAACATCTTTAATATCTACATTGCATTAATCTTTGATTATCTTGTTATATTTGTTTGCTATATTAAAAGGTTTTCAAAAAGGTTTTAAAATTTGTTATTAATTTTTTAAACCCAATTCACGCCCCTCTCGGGTTGCTTAAAAGTAACAATTTGTATCAGAACTTGAGCTCGTATTTTTAATTTAATAGTCTAAGAGTTTATATGGCAACCACTAGCACCGGACCTATCCAATCCAAAGGTCAGTCGACCAATAGACCTCCCTTGTTTAATGAAACAAATTACAATTATTGAAAGGCTAGAATAAGAATCTACATTCAAGCCGTAGACTACGACCTTTGGCGGGTTATCATTAATGGACCCAAAAAACCCACCAAAACTGTTGAAGGGGCTTTCGTCCTTAAACCAGAAGCTGAATGGACAGAAAATGATATTAGAGTGATTCAAAAAAATGCTAAGGGTATGAATCTCCTATATCGCTCACTTGACCTAAATGAGTTCGATAGAATCTCTATATCTGACACCGCACAAGAAGTATGGGACAAATTTGAAGTTACCTATGAGGGTACTAACCAAGTGAAGGGGTCCAAAATAAGCTTACTTGTACATAACTTTGAGTTGTTTAAAATGAAAAATGATGAAACCATATATGATATGTTTACACGTTTTTTTGATATTATAAATGAACTAAAATCTCTTGGTAAAATTTATTTCAATGCAGAAATGGTAAGAAAAATCCTTAGGTATATGCCTAAGAGTTGGGAAGCTAAGGTCACAACTATCCATGAAGCTAAAGACCTCAACACTCTTAGCTTGGAAGAATTTCTTGGATCTCTCATGACCTATAAGATGAATATAAAGATGGACGACGAGGATGACAACAAAAAGAAGAAAGACACTGCCTTCAAATCCTCAACTCATGACGAAGAATTCGACGAAGATTCCTCAAGTGATGAGAACAAAGATATGGCGCTCATCACAAAGAAATTCAAATGGATTCTTAGAAATAAGAAATAAGGAGGAAAAAAGTTCTTCAAGAATGAAGGACGCCGAAGCGAGCCTAACAAATTCAAAGGTAACTCTAGAAAATTCAAAAAATAACTACAAGAAAGAGAAAATCATTTGCTACGAGTGCAAGAAGCCTAGACATGTCAAGGCTAAATGTCCTCAGTTCAAAAGGTAATTCAAAAAGGGCTTCAAGAAAGCCATGATAGCTGCATGGGGCAAAAGTGATGGCAGCTGCTCCGGAGACAAAAAAGAAGAGAACGAGATTGTAAATCTATGCCTCATGGCTAAAGAAGATGATGAGGTAACCCATGACTCTTTCTCTTTAGATGAGTTACAAAATACATTTGAAGATTTGCATAATAAATTGAGAAAAATGGATGCCAAGAACTGTATCTCAAAGAAGTTGGTTCTTTCCTCTTCAAGTGAAATTGAAACTTTGAAAAGTGAAAAACTTGCTTTTATCAAAACAAGTTTCTATTTTGAAGGATGAAGACAAAGTCTTGATTGAAAAGGTTAAAGACCTTACAAAAACCGTTTACAAGTTTACTAAAGAAAAGAACAACTTAGATAAATTTCTCGGCATGCAAAAATTTGTTTTTCACAAATGCAGAATTGGATATAGACTAAAGAAGAAACAAAAATTCTTGAGCAATATTTTTGTCAAAGCATCTTCAAATCATAAAAATGTAACATATTTTTATTGCTATGAACATAGACATACTGTCAAACATTATCCACATAAAAAATCTTCAAATCTCTTTGTCAAGAAGGTTTGGTTCTTAAGAAAACACATCCTTAAGGAACTAACTCCAAAGGCCCCAAGAAAATTTAGATACCAAAAATCAAAAATTGATTCTCCTTACAGGTATGTTTCAAGTCCTCATTTAAAGAGGGGATGCAGTACCTTGATAGCACGTGTTCAAGACACATGACAGGCAGTCAATCTATGTTTGCATCTCTCAAACCAAAGGATGGTGGATTTGTAACATTCGGTGACAATAGCAAATGAAAAATCATAGGAATCAGTTGTATCGATAAAAAAATTTTCCCTTCATTTCAAAATATTTTGCTTGTTGATGGTTTGAAACATAACTTCCTTAACATAAGCCAACTTTGTGACAAAGGCCATAAGATTGTCTTTAATCATCCTAAGTGTGTTATTAAATATTCAACCAATAACAAAGTTATTTTTGAGGTCATAGGCTTGAAAATGTTTATACATTTACTCTAAATGATCTTTTCAAAAATGACACCAAGTACTTAGCCGCCTTGAGTGATAATAGTTGGTTGTGACATAGAATGCTTGGACATGCACACATGAATTTGATTTTCAAACTTTTGAAAAAAGAATTGGTGATTGGTTTACCCCAAATCAAATTTGAAAATGACAAAGTGTGTAATACATGTCAACAAGGCAAATAAATTAGAATTTTTTTTTTCATTTTAAAAATGAGATTTTAATTTCTAGGCCCTTACAACTATTGCACATGAACTTATTTGGTCCAACAAGGACTTTAAGCCTTGGAGGCAAGAGATGTGCTTTTGTTATTGTTGATGACTTCTCTAGATACACTTGGGTGCTATTCTTAGCTCATAAGGATGAAGCCTTTGTCTATTTCGCAAAACTGTTCGAAGAGTTAAAATGAAAAAGGTTTTCAAATCAAAAATATCCGAAGTGATCATGGTAGAGAATTTAAAAACAAAAATTTTGAAAAGTTTTGTGATGAAAATGGGATTAACCATAACTTCTCTTCTCTTAGAACCCTCAACAAAATAGAGTTGTTGAGAGGAAGAATAAGACATTGAAAGAAATGGCTAGAACTATGCTCTGTGAAAATAACCTACCACGATACTTTTGGGCCAAGACTGTCAATACCGCTTGTTTTATCATAAACAAAGTTATGATACGAGCTTCTCTCAAGAAAATCACATATAAGCTATGAAATGAAAGAAAACCTAACATTAAAAATTTTCGCACATTTGAGTACAAATGATAGTGTGTAATCCCAAGAGGGGGGGTGAATTGAATTTTTAAAAAAATTATTTAAGTATAAAATCCAAGTATGCTTTTTAGTTCACTTATAAATATTAATTCACAAATACATTTTTAGGTATGTCTTCTTGTTGAAAAACTGAAGTACTTAAATAATTTTAGTTTCAAATAATTTTAGTATATTTGAAATGACTTAAAATAATAAGTTTCTAAAAGATGTAAGCACAAATGAAGATGCTAACTTAAAGCCTTTTTTAATTGAAGATAACAATGCAAATGTATTTCAATTTTAATTCACAATATTTAAACTTTATTGTTAACTAATACTTGTCTTGTTTTAACGATATAAGTATAATTTTCAAGATTGATACTTTTCAAATATGACTTCTAGAATAATATACAAGAATTTTTTTAACTTGACAATATTTCTTACAAAGTGAAATGAAATGATTCAAAACTTTTCTAGCTTTAAGAAATTAAAGGATGCGAGAAATAAATGATTCAAGTCCAGGTGTGTGTGAAGTAATGACAAGCAACAATATAATAAAGTAAAACAAAAGAAATGAGCAAGCTAGAAGATGAACACCACGATTTTTACAAGGTTCTTGCCTCAAGCCAACCAATATGAGAATTTCTTACTATCTCTCCTTCAATGGGTGGAGGAGCCTCTCTCCTTAGTCTAGGCGGAGTAGTTTCACTTGAAAATATACCTTTCTCAAGCAACCCAATCCTTATAGGCGGATTAACCTCTTTTTAGAAATGTCTTTCTCAAATACAACATATGACAAGAAGAAGAAGTACAAATGAATGCTCCTTCAATGAGCAGATAAGTACGAACAATGAAAGTACTAAACTCACTTCTCAAGAAATATAACAATGAAGCTCAACAAGAAATCTAATGATTTTTTCTCAAAAATATGAATGAAAAGCTCAAGAATTTGAAGCACAAATAGATTGTTTATGAGAGAATGTTCGAGAGGCTTTGAGTGAATAAAACAAGAGCTCAAGAGCTCTATTTATAGGCCTTGAAATAAGACTAGCTGTTGGGCTAAATAGGGTAAGTTCAAACTAGCCGTTTTCAACAAAAATTTGAATTTAAGCTTGTTCGGTTGGCTGGAGAAGTTAGTTCGGTCAACTGGACCAAACTTCTGTCGACTAGACCTCAAGGGTCAGTCGACTGAACTGCTTTAGATTTGAAAATTAATTTTTGGCAGTTCAACCAGTCGCCTGGATAGAAAGCCTCAATCTACTGGATCATTAAAAATTCAAATTTTTATCTTTCCAAAATATTTTGATCACTTTTTGATTTGAAAAAATATTTTTAAGACTTTTTAGTATTGCTATGGGCTTCAAAGAGATATTCATGAGATTAGTGAATGTAAATAGATCCTAAAACATAAAATTTAAAATTTGTTTTTCAAGCCTTCAATATCTTAACTTTTGCATCTTGTTCCAAAATTTGTCGCCAAAGGATTTGATTTGAAACTATGCATCATGGCGTCCACTTTGTATCTTGAGTTGTGCTAAGCGTATGTTTCTTGTAAACAATCTCAATATACACAATTAGATACATAAGTTTGTTATCATCAAAATCGGTCATTGAAGCCTTGTTAGGCCAATAATCTCTCCCTTTTTGATGATGAAAAACATAAAAGAAAATATTGTAGGAAAGATTAAATAAAGCTCCCCCTATCAATAAGCATAAGATAATAATCTTTTAGAGTTGAAAAACTCCCCCTTACAATTTGCATAAATTGTAAAGATATTGAAATTCATTTCAATCATAGAGCTTATTCCATAAAATATTTTCAAATGATCTGTTCAAATGGTAAGCCTCTTTTCAATCATTCACAAGATATTAACATGCATATATTCATTCAATATTCAATATGAAACCACTTAAGCATAACCATTTAAATATTCAATATCAATAAAGATAACTACATAACCATTCAAATGATAAACCAAGTAAACATCTAAGCACAACTATAAGATATCCAAAAACTAAGGACTAAGAGTAGCATAAGTAGCATAAGTACATAATCCAAAATAATAATGCTCTCAAAAGACTCAAAAGAAAGCTTTCCAAAGGATCAGAAAAAGAAGTGGTGAAGTGGAGCTTTCCTTTCTTTATGCTTTCCTTTTTGCGCACTCGTTTCTCTCCCTTTTGGCATTATCAAAAAGTGGAGCTAGAATCATCCTCATCGTCATTACCATCACCATCACCATCATCCTCGAGTGAAGAAACATCATAGGAAGGAACACATAAGGCATCCTCGAGACGAGTGAGGCAAGAGCTGATTTTGTCATATTACTTGTCAACCCGCTTTGAGAAAGATTTCACCAATTTCTTGAAAAGGGATTTGGTAGAGGGATCAAGAGCAGGAGTAGTGGTAGGAGCAGGTGCATGTGCTGAAGGAGAAGTAGGTAGCGGAGCATCATCATGTGCATAGGCAATTGCCTCGGCTTCCTCATCACTATCTTGGACTACTTGAGGAACTTGCCTTTGAATTTTGGGTAGCCACTATCCTTGTTGTAAATGATAACCCATTTGTTTTAATGTGGTAGCGGTAAGAAAATTAGAAGGAGATGGGAAAAAGCTAAAGGACTCAAAAAGAGGTGTGAGAAAACCTCCATATGGAAGAGTATTGCGTTTGGTACTTTCTTTTGCAAGTATCCATTGGCATATTAACGATGGAAGATCAAGATATTTCTCCATATAGGTACACCACAATATAAAACAATTAAGATAGGAAATGTAGGTCCGAGAGCCACTATGAGGCAAAACGTTATATGTGATGATTAGATGAAGAATGTTGGCCTCGAGGGTGAGTTGTGAGTAAGATGGAGTTAGGGCAAAATTGATAAGACGTTCGGTCATGATCATGGGCAAAAAATATTTTGGGAGTGAATTCTTGTCACGCCCCAAACTCCAGGTCACGTGAAACACCCACAAGCAACCAAACATAACACCAAATCCGAGAATACACTCTCAATATAAAACATGCATGCATTATATATAATCTCCAATCGGCTTACATTACACGGCCCCAACGCCGAAAAACATGTTATAGCATATATGTTTAAAAACGAGCAAAAAAAAAGACTATAGATCTTCTGCCCCTCCGGCACCTCCAGATCAACTTGTATGACCGGTACCTGAAAAATATTTTAAATCCCACACCGTGAGCCAAAACTCAGCAAAAACTAGACAGCACATGAAGTATAAGCTAAACATGCTAGGAAAACGAGGTGCAGTTGACTCTCTTTCAAGCCTTCAAAACGAGTTTTCACATTCAACGGGAAAGCGAGGATACAAACCATCTTTTGACTCACTCACAGGAGCCATAAAAATAGTTGAAAAAAGGTTTTTAGATCGCGATTCACACGAGTCTTAAAAACAATTTAAAAATGATTTTATCCGTCCCACAATGCAGTACATGCAATCCATGATACATATAACCGGCCCTCACAAGCCACAATAACAGTTCTATAGAAACACGGTGGTACACACCCATCACAAGAATTTTCTCGGACTATCACTGAAGGACCATAGCCCCAACTATTATACCGTTAATCGGAGTTAACCTTTACAACGCATGCAACTCACGCGACACACGCAACCCGCACAGCTCACGCATCCCGTGCACACACACAACGCATACACGCCACCCACACGATGCAACACATGCATCCCATACAACGCCTCACATGCAACACACATAGCACAAGCTTCTTCAGGACCTTTTTCCGTCCTTCAGAATCAGACACATGTCTTTAGGACCACGTTTCCGTCCTTCAGACTCATGCACATCTGCATCGTCAGGACCACGTTTCCGTCCTTCAGATACTCACACAGCGCATCATTAGGACCACAATTCTGTCCCTCTGATTCTCGCACACAAGTGCATCGTTAGGACCACATTTTTGTCCCTCCAATTCTCGCACATAAGTGCATCGTTAGGACCATATTTTCGTCCTTTTGATACCCACACACGCACACATGCATCGTTAACCAGAGTTAACGTAAATCTTATACCACATTTTCGTCCATCGTCAGCCAGGGCTAACATTCATCGGGCCACATTTTTGCCCACTGACCACTTTTTCGTCCACGGACCACTTTTTCATCCGGAACACATCAGACCCCTTTTCCATCTGGAACACATAAGCACACACGCACACGTGTCACTAAAACCAGAGTTTCAGCTACCGCAAGACCACATATTCGTCCTGCAACATGCATAATTAAAACTAGAATTTTAAATGCACATAACCACGTAAAACACTACTTTTCACATAACGGCACCACTTGCCACACAACCAGGCATCCACTCATCGAACAACCCGTCCTCTCATCGGGACAACCAGTGATGCATAAAACCAAAACCTAATCCAGAGACCAACACCACTCGAGCGCTCAACCACCGCTCGAGCGATCCCCTATCAATATACATCTCTGCCACCACCTCGCTCGAGCGGACGACCACCGCTTAAGCGGTCACCCACCGACCCAACTCTCAACCACCAGCCCGCTCGAGCGCACAACCACCGTTCGAGCGGTCAACGCTGGGAGAAAACCCAAACCAAGAAATAAAACCAAACCCCCGCACGCAATGATGCACTAGCCACCACAAACACAATCGTGCACCAAAAACTTGCATCTAACCATGCACGTCATACACCCAACACAGACCCACGACGCCCACACGTGCCCAACACAAACCCACGATGCCCACACGCACCCAACACTATCCCACAACGCCCACATGCGCCCAACGCAAACAACAAACCTACAGAACATGACCTAACCAAAGGCCAACACAAACCTCCCACAAAATGATTTTCACCAAGACCCCATCGCTAGAAAGAACACCGGACCCAACACGCCCTGCACCCAACGACGCACCAACCACCACGCACTCAACCGTGCACCAACACCCCACATGAAATGACCAACACCCTCTCTATGACTTCAATTGACAGGACCCCATAATCCAATCAACTAAAAATCACTAGAGGAGAGCAGTCGATCGAGCCCCATAA
>JAOTRH010151363.1:0-13269 GCA_034768845.1 Heliamphora exappendiculata | reverse complement strand
ACGAATATTAAATATACGCAAATCAATAATTATTTCAGGATTAAGAAGATAAGCACTATTCATAATAACCTTGGGGTATAAATTAATTTATATAATTAGTGTAAAATTAATTACCTCAAATGTCTAGTTCAATACACACAAAGTGTACTAACACAGAGTCAGAACCATAGACGATGCTATTATCTGTTTCTAGTAACCAAGATAGGCCTACTAAAACTTGTGCTATAGTCGTACCGTTGGTATGTCTATTTCTATCTAAACTATGAATATAAAACTTATATTATGCAAGAACTTAAACTCTAATTTTCTGTGTGCAAGCCGTACTCTACACACCAGATTAAATACTATACAGAATATCGGACATCCATACATAAAATTTAAGAAATGATAGACATACATTGCTCATAAATATATATTCTTTACAGCAGTCCAATGCTCCTGCCCTGGGTTAGACTGGTATCTGCTAACCATGCCAATGGCAAAGCAGATGTCGGGTCTAGTGCAAAGCATAGCATATATGAGACTTTCTACTGCCGAAGCATAAAGAACCGCCTTCATCTTCTCTATCTCATTAGGTGTCTTGGGACACTGATCCTTGGATAGAGTGATTCCATGCCTGAAAGGGAGAAACCATTTCTTGAAATCCTGTATGCTAAAACGAGCAAGGATATCATCGATATACTTTACTTGTGATAAGCCCAATATCCTTTGTTTCCGATCTCACACAAGCTTGATCCCAAGGATGTGACTGACTTCTCACAAGTCCTTCATATCAAGCTGTCCAGATAATCGTATTTTAAACATAGATAATGCCCCCACATCATTTTCGATGAGCAAGATATCGTCTATATAAAGTACTAGAAAGATCACCACGCTTCTGTTACGCTTCTTGTACACACAAGACTCATCCAGGCTTTGATCAAAACCATAAGACTTTATAGCTTGATCAAATCGAGTGTTCCAAGACCTCGATGCCTGCTTAAGTCCATAAATGGATCTCTTAAGCTTGCACAACACGTGCTCCTGACATTTTGTAATGAATTCGTCTGGTTGTATCATATAGAAACACTCGTCAAGACTTCCGTTAAAGAAAGCTGTCTTGACATCCATTTGCTAGATTCATAATCAAAATGTGCGGCAGTAGATAAGAGAATCTGGATAGATTTAAGCATGGCTACCGGCGAAAAGGTTTCTTCATAGTCTATTCATTCTTTCTAAGTGAACCCTTTAGCAACAAGCCTAGTTTTAAAGGTTTCAACCTTCCCGTCTGCTCTTCTCTTTTTCTTGTAGATCCACTTACATCCAATGGGTTTTATTCCTTCGGGTGGTTCTACAAGATCTCAGTTTTGATTGGAATACAAAGATTTCATTTCTAAATTCATAGGCCTTTGTCAAAGATCTACATATTTGTCTTGTAATGCTTCATTATAGTTACAGGGCCCAGTATCTAATTCTACCAGGATCCTGTCAAAATACTCTCCCGAGAACATATACCAGTCAGGTTGATGAACAACCCTCCTACTACAATGAGGCACTACCTGTATCTGTGTGCAGAATCTAAACCCTGTGCATCAGCACCCTATTCTTGATTTGCACCTGTCCCGATAATTCTCCCACTACGATTAAGTAATGGAATATCAGTGACTTGTGGTTCCTCTTCCGTTCTACAGATATTTCTTTTCAGTTCTTCCAGAATAATTTTGCTGGTCCTATGATTCATAATATAATTCTCTTCCAAGAATCGGGCATTGGTTCTAACAATGACCTTCTGATCCTTAGGATTATAAAATAGACCACCCTTCGTTCCCTTGGGATACCGAACAAAAAAATAAACTTTTGTCCTTGGTTCTAACTTACCCGTGTTCTTTTTCAACACATGTGTTGGACACCCCCAATTCTGAATGTATTTCAGACTAGGCTTATGCCCAGTCCACAATTCTATTAGAGTAGAAGGTACTAACTTAGCTGGTACCAAGTTCAAAATATAAGCCGCTGTCTTTAAAGCGAGTTTTCAAAATGAATCTGGTAAACCTGAATAACTCATCATTAACCTTACCATCACCATAAGAGTCTTATTCCTTCTTTCTGCTACACCATTCTGCTGTGGAGTGCCAGGTGCAGTCAATTGGGATGTAATCCCCTCTGATGACAAGTAGTCCTTAAACTCTCTAAAGAGGTATTTCCCACCACAGTCGGATCGTAGTGATTTGATACTTTTACTCAGACGCTCCTCTGCCTCCATCTTGAATTTTTTAAATTTCTCAAAGCATTCTGACTTACGGTGCATCAGGTAAATGCATCCATACCTTGAGTAGTCATCAATGAGACTGACGAAGTACCCAAAGCCACCTGTAGCCCGGATTGTCATAGGACCACATACATTAGAATGAACCAGCTCCAACGGTTCTTTAGCTCTATTGCCTTTGGCCAAAAAGGGCCTTTTGGTCATCTTACCCTTTTAGCAAGATTCATATAATAGAAGTTCCTTCACTTCCAATGAACTCAAAGGTCCATCTGCTACTAGTCTATTTATCTTTTTTAGATTAATATGACCTAAACGTAAGTGCCAAAGAAACGTTTGGTTCAGTAAAGAAGGAAATTTTCTCTTATATAGTAATATAGATGTATTATTTGTTTCAGTTACTTGTAGTGTACGAGAGATTGGAGTAATAATATAATGATCATCCACCAATATACCAGAACAAATAACCTATTTATTATCCTTAATAACCACAGAGTTATTAAAATAAACCAAATATTCGTCTTTAGCCAATCCAGAAATAAAAACTAAGTTTCTTCTAATGGTAGGTACATAAAGACTCTCTCAATATTAAAACCCGATCTCTACCAAAATTGAGAGTGACATCTCCTACTGCAACTGTTGTTACCTTTGTATTATTGCACATATGTAGGTAAATCTTCCCATCACTAAGTTATTGGGTTTTCTAGAACTCCAGCAATGAATTATAGACATGATTAGTGGCTCCCGTATCTGCACACCAGGTACCGGTAGATAACACCCCTAAACATGTTTCCACAACAAGTGAACAGAAATTACCCTATTTGTTCTGCTTTTTGAGATATACTGGACATATCTTTTTCCAATGCCAGGCCTGGTTGTAGTGAAAACATCTGTCTTTTGACTTTTTCACACCAGTCCGTGGCCCACTAACTACTCTGGAAATTGTGTCTCTCTGTTTCTGAACTTTTTCCTTTTTCATGCCTTTCGGCGTAGAGAAAGAACTTTTTTCAAAAACAAACACATTTTATGTTATTGAAGGAATATAATTTGTAGTTAAAGCTATATCCAAAATACATTTTCAGTCAACAAAATTCAATCTAGTTAGTTTCTTTTCTTTGAGTATTGAAGCGAGTGGGTTGAAATCCATTTTAATCATGAGAATCACATAATTAAATAAAACTGTTAATTATGATGAGCAAAATTTTGAATTTATTTTAATTTAGTTTCCTCTATCATTTTAAATTTAAATTCGCCAGCAGCCTAGTAACCTGAGAATAGCGTATCACGATTGGTGGATGTCTACTATTCTTCATCAGATCAGACAGGTTAATTCCTTTTAATTTTACTATTTAGGCAACAGACCATGCCAAGTAAAATTAAATAGCTAACATAGTTTTGGTCCAGTATATAATAGCAGTGATTCAAATGGAGAGAATACTATTATATACAGTTAAGTGTTAACAATTACTTAATCCCAAATCAATCGCCTCACAATAAATCCTTCAGATGGAGAAGTGATCCACACTAACAATTATCCAGAATTATCCCTGAAGGAGGTTTATACTGACGGTACTGCAATTAATATGTTCGATGGGGAGGAAGGTCTTACTGCCAACACGAATGGTTTAATTATATTGCCTACAAACTGGTGATGGAGACCACGAGATTTATCTATAAATAAATTTTTTCTCCCACTTAGATTTTTAAAATATTTTTTAGGGTTATAAAAATTCGTTTAATTATAATAAATTTATTAATTTGAAAAGCCACACGATCTGAAAGAATCAAATATCTTCTCACGTACACGATTCCAAAGATTCTGCTTTATCAAACTATTTTTTCGTGTTTAAATGCGTAACAAATAAAATTTAATAAATACACAGTTTTTTCTTTAGCATTTCAGCTAAGGTAGTAATTAAATATATTTATTTATTTTATTTTCCGTTTTATATTTTTCAAAAAATAATAATTTATTTCGATTAAATATTTTTTTATTTAATTAATTCAAAATTTAGAATTAATTTTCACGTTTTTCAAAGATATCTGATTTTAAAAAAGTCATCTTTAAACGTGATATTTTGTAAAAAAATAAAATATCTAAAGTTTTTGTATTTAATTAAAATTAATTAATTAATTAAAAAAACTTAATTTTATTTTTTATTACAAAATATTTTAATTAAAACCGAATATTTAAATTAATTAAATTAACAGGATAAATAAAATCAATAATTATCATTCATGTAATTAAAATATAAAAATTAAATACAAGGTAAATAAAAAATATCCTAATTTTATGATCCGACTGAATCTCCTGTTCTTAAAAGGATAATCTGTAAGAATCGAATAAACTTCTTGTGCCCAAGTAGCATCAAGAGACCACGTTTTTTTCTAAGTCAGTGTCTTAAGAGGATAACTCATGTTCTCAAAAGGAGACTGCTGCCCTCTTTGCTTGGGATTGCCGCGGCTTGCTTGTCTTTAAAAAAAAAAAACAGTCAACCAAATAGCCCCTTCTTGCGCCGCTGTTATGTTGATCCATTTAATCCCAAGCATAAAGAAAAATCAACCAATCCTAATTGGAAACCACTTATCCCATGCATCCGAAAAAATCCAAACAACCTTTTAAAAATGAAGAAACCGCTTGGGATTGCCGGTTTGGAATCACTGTTGGAATCCCTTTTGGAGTGTGATGCGCCTGGTGATCGGTGCGGTTTTGCTTTATGGAAACTGCTTGCACCGAAAACAGCGCATGTTGCCGACCTGCTAGAAACCGCAGCTTGGTGCTTGCGTGTTTGGCTGTTGCTTGGACTGTTCGGGAAAAAAACTAAAGCTTTAGGGCGCTGTAGCAGCGCCTACTTTTTATGGGAAACTGGTTCTAATTTGGATAAAACATTGGCGGCTTGCTCAAGTTTTGTGCAAGCTTTGTGTACTGTTGCTGCTTGGGAATTTGTGTTGCCCCTGGATGGTACTGCGACTGGATTGCTTCTGCATTGGACGCAACAGTGTGCCGCAGCCATGGGCTGCGTTTGGATGCTGGAAAAACTGCTGTGTGCCCTCCTTTTTTTTTTGAACTTCAAAAATAGTGCGCCTTCTCATGCTTGGAAACCGGCGCTGCTTGTGAAACAACCTGTTTTCCTCCTTTTTACCAAAGAACACCGGCGCGCCTCCTTTTTTTTTTTATTTAAACAAAAAAAAACTGTTTGAAGAATAGCATCTTTTCTTCGATTGCTCTTCGATACCTCTTCTTATTTTTTTTTCTAATAAACTAGAAAAAAAAAAATTAAAAAACATAAAATATTTTTACATTGATCCTATATCTTCGTAGAGTTCACAATCAATCTAAAAAACTTAATCTATCACGGTCAATCCTCGTGATTAAAAAAAATAATTAAATCATCATCCATGCATTCAATCAAATATGTAAATAAATGATGATCATAAAACCGAAATTCGAACGTCTACAAAACAAAGTTAGCAACAGTTCTAAATCTACTCGACCCCGATAACCGTAAACAAAAAATAAAACGACTCTGATACCAATTTGTTCAAGGCAAAACTGTCAAGATCATTATTTTTGAAAGTAATTTTTGGTTAAAAATTAACTAGACGGGTAAACGCCGAAACGGGCTTCAGATTAAACTTTTGACAAAGAACGATCAAAATAAAATCCGTGCAACCAAAGTTAATTTAGATGAATATCTCTTGTCGATCTAATCTTCAACTACGACTTGATTTCGAGTTGAAGCTCCGGTCAGATCTTCTACTGTATTTCCTTACGCAATCCTCGAACGTAGTGTGGGTTACGATCCTCCGAGAACTCGTACCGACAGAACCCCGATATATTTTTAAGTCTTGAAAGACAAAAATAATATATTAATAATGATATTAAAAAAATCAATCAAAACTGGTTCAGCCTATTCGCATATATATAGGGCTACAGTAGGGACATGTGGAGTAATTATGAGTAAGACTTCTAGTGGAACACAGAGAACTATGGGCAGTTTCTGTAATTATGGAAAATCGCAGCAGTTTTTATAATTTTCATAAAACATTGAATTATAGTTCACACCACTAAAGAACTATAATTGCACTATGACCCATAATCTCAATAACCTTCTTGCATTGAGTTTCTGTTATTAAATACTTACCATTTATCCTTATGTTAAGATTTTCGATACCCGCCAATTAAATTTAATTACTGACAATTTAATTTATTCGGCATCTTCATATTCCTTAAGCCCTTCTACTTAACTTATTTGACCGCCGGATAATTAAATCTACTTACAGGGTTTGGCCCGATCAAAACTTATAAGAACCCTTAAGGAGGTATCGTCAATCCCGATCATTCAGGACGTGAATTCCGTCAATAATTAATATTTTTCATATAAATAATATCGCTATCCAACTCACCGGGAATATAGACTCATATAAGATCGCACTCTCTAATGAATCAAAACAACGAATATTAAATATACACAAATCAATAATTATTTCAAGATTAAGAGGATAAGCACTATTGATAATAACCTTGGGGTGTGAATTAATTTATATAGTCAGTAGCCAGTACTAAATTAATTATCCCAAATGTCCCGTTCAATACACATAAAGTGTACTGGCACAGAGAGTCGGAACAATAGATGGCTCTATTATCTGTTCCCCGTAACTTAGACAAGCATACTAAAACTCTGTGCCACAGTCGTACCGATGGTATGTCCATTTTCATCTAAACTGTTAACATAAAACTTATATTATGCAAGAACCTAAAATCTAGTTTTCTGTGTGTAAGCTGTACTCTACACACTACATTAAACACTATATAGAATATCGGACATCCATGCATAACAAATAAATGATACACATACATTGCTCATAAAGATTCTCATAAAATAAAAAACTAATTTTATTAAAATAAAATTAAATACTAAAAATATAATTTTCAGTATACTAACCCTAACAGGGCTTAGGTCCCGTAAATTAAGCAGTAGGTGCTCTGTACCTTTGGGCTAGCTCCCATAAATTGAGTGGTTTGATTGCCTTCGTTAATGGCGTCGTTGTCGTGACTCCGTCTAGAACTTGTTATTACTAAGCCTGTGGGTCTAGGGTAATGGACGAGAGTCTATAGTTGTTACCTTTGTTGGTGTGACAGAGTCGGTACATAGGATTATATTTTATCTCTTTTTCCTCAGTTGTGTGTCCCGAGTGGAGAACGGTGTGTTTTATTGCTTTTCCTTAATTGTGGTATGATATCTGTTAGGATGATATACATAGTTTCAAGGATAAAAATTGTGATTTTTAGATGGAAAACTTTGGATTTTGAGAGAAAACCTTTTTGGCTTTCATGGTCGAGTTGGCTCTCACCATATGATTGCATAGCCTGTTTTACAGTTTTATTGTCTATCTTCTATTGGACTTCGGCTCACGGTGTAGGATTTTCTTGAAAAATATTTTTAGATGAGCATGTGGAGTTGTCCTAGATTCCTGCGGTGGCGGAAGACTAGTTGTAGTTTCCAATTTTGACATGTACTTTTACATGTAGTGCCTATTTCATGAGGCTGGTTTTGTACGCCTTGAGGCGATATATTTATTCATGTATGAGAATACATGTTTACTATTTATGAGAGTTGAACTGTGGGAATTTTTATCCAAATGATGTATATTTTTGAGTTGAGGGTTTTCCAACTGTAAATCTTATTTTCTTAAACGATGTTTGGGTGAGTTTTCGCGTGATCCTGGTGTTTGGGGCGAAATAACTCGGTATCAAAGCTCTGGGATTGTATACCTAAGAGCCATGGAAAAGAAGGTAATCCTTGTGAGGATGTATGTGTGCTTGATTGCATGTGCTCCAGAGTTTTCTTGCATAAGCGTGATAGCCTATATAACATGATGATTGTATATACGTGAGTACGGAGGTTGGGCCTTTTGATTGATTATTCTTGCCTTTGGGCTTTTGGATTAACAAACTTGGGAGCCAGGTTAAAGACGCACTTTTCAGACGTGATTTCTAGTTAGGAATCTGAGTAGGTTGTCCAAATGGACAAGTCTTTCTTGTTGGTTCTCCTCAGTATGTGAGATATGTGTTGACATGATCTAAGTTGCAATGTGTTAGCATGCTTATATGTGATATGTCATTTACGTTAGCAATAACATGTTGTATGGATGCTTATCTTGTTATATTGATTTCGTTTAGCGTTATGCCCACGCGGGGAGGACAAGGCCGAGGTCGAGGCCGTGGCTGTGGTTCCAGCCGAAGTGACGTTCCAGTCCCAGATGCTAGGGGTGCTAGTTCACCCCAAGGACCTGTTGGCGAGGGAGATCTGTTGCGTGACATAGTCGGCTCCATCTGGCAACTGGCTGAGGCCACTAAGGGAAGGGAGAGTGTACCCGAGCCGAGGGCGACGGTTGCGATGTGTGAATTTTGCCGTTTGGACCCTCCTACGTTTTCTGGGGATCTCAACCCTACGGTACCCACTGAATGGCCGGAGCTGGTTACCAGGATTCAGGACACACTTTAGATAGAGGAAGATGATTTGAGGGTTACGTTTGCTGCCTTCCAGTTGAGGGGGGGTGCTCATATGTGGTGGAAGTTCGCCAAGACCATAATGAGAGGCACTTGGGAGGCATTCACAAAGGTATTTATGGAGAAATACTTTTTGACGACGCTGAGGGATCGCTATAGAGAAGACTTTCTTTTCTTGACGTAGGGGACGATGACACTGATTGAGTATGAGACGGAGTTTACCAGCCTATCCCGATTTGCACATGAGATTATACCCACTGATGAGTTCTGTGCGAAGCGGTTCGAGAGAGGTTTCAGACCCGCTATCAGACATAGAGTGGCGGCATTTCAGGCACAAGTCTTTACAAAGTTGGTACAGATGGCCATGAAGGTAGAAAACACTCTGAATGAGACGCACAGAGACAGAGATAGTCAGAGTCAGCAGCACAGGGGATGTACACAAAGTCAGGGATGCAGGGAGAACAAGCATCGACGGACATTGGGTCTGAGTTCTCATCCGGTGGGGTCGTATCCGCGCCTTCTGCATCCATGTCTCTCGTAGCTTCAACGGGAAGGTCGGAGCGTAGAGAGCCTGTTTGTTTTAGATGCCAATGGCCAGGGCACCGTGCGGCAGAATGTCAGAGTCCAACGCCTGTTCAGGCACAGTCGAAGTCGCAGGCGCAGGGAAGGGGGCCTGTGATATGTTTTGAGTGCGGCAGTCTGGGCACAGCAGTAGATATTGCCCTAGAGGAGGGAGCATGCGGAGCACAGCTGGAGCACCTGTTACTCCTTATGTCTAAGGACGTCAGTTATCTCGGTTTGTTGAAAGGGGTGCTTCAGTGCAATCGGGTAGACAACCTATAGTGCAGTGCCACAGTGGGCAGGCCAGAGCTTATGTTCTTGCAGATCCCTGTTCATCCAGAGCACCGATCGTGCCCGATGCTGCTCCTACCACCTCCATGATTAGAGGTACTCTTCTGCTCTTTAGATCATGGGCCAGTGTCCTTATCGACACAGGAGCATCACATTCATTTATGTCATCTGCTTTTGCATCTGCTTTGGGGTTGGAAATAAACTGGTTGGGTAGTAGTTTGAGTGTGGAGACCCCAGTCAGTGGGAGTGTGGCGTTGAGTCTAGTTTGTAGATCATGCGTGTTGGAGGTCGCCGATCGTTGTTTAGAGTTCGACTTTATTATTCTAGACATGACCACGTTTGATGTCATCCTATAGATGGATTAGCCGACCAACTATCGTGCCTTTATCGATTGCGATCGACGAAGGGCAACGATTTATACACAGGTGGGAGATTATTTTCGCTTTGTGGGAGATCGGGATGAGGGTTTGGTGACTATACCGGGCACTGTGCAGAACCAGGGCAACCTGGGTTTTCTCTTTTCAGCACTCATGTTGAACGAGGAGGTTAGGGTTCGAGGGGAATTACCTCCGGTGGTTTGCGACTATCTAGATGTCTTTCTTGACGATCTGTTTGAGTTGCCACCGAGCCATGAGGTAGAGTTCCCCGTTGATCTTGTTCCCGGAGCTGCTCCCATATCTATACCGTCTTATCGTTTTCCACCCGCTGAGTTGCGTGAACTCAAGGTACAGCTACAGGAGTTGTTAGACAGAGGGTTTATACGTCTGAGCACTTTGCCATGGGGAGCTCTTGCTCTTTTTGCTAAGAAGAAGGATGGATCTTTGCGTTTGTGTATCGACTATCAGAAGCTGAATCAAGTGACAGTGAAGAACAAGTATCTGATGCCAATGATAGATGATTTGTTTGATCAGCTGAAGGGTTCGAGCTGCTTCTCAAAGATTAACTTGAGATCAGGTTACCACCAGTTGAGGATTAGGGACGAGGACATAGCGAAGACTGCGTTCTGGGCTCGCTATGGTCACTATGAGTTTCTGGTCATGCCATTCGGTCTGATGAACGTGCCAGCTACGTTCATGAGTTTGATGAATCATATCTTCCATTAGTATCTGGACAGTTTTGTGGTGGTGTTTGTGGATGATATACTCATCTACTCACCCACTAGGGAGGCGCACGAGGATCACCTGCGGATTGTACTACAGATTTTGAGAGAGCATCACTTGTATGCAAAGTTCGATTAGTGTGACTTCTGGATGTCTGAGGTGAGATTTCTTGGACACGTAGTGTCATCAGACGGGGTGCCAGTGGATTTGTCGAAGACAAATACCATGACTGGTTGGGAGCGACCGAAGGGCGTCTTTGAGATTCGCAATTTTCTGGGTTTAGCAGGGTACTATTGGCGATTTGTGAAGGATTTTTCCAGACTTGCTGCACCAACGCGAAATGGAGTAGTGTTTATTTGGAGTGAGTCCTGTGAGTCAGCATTTTAGGAGCTGAAGATAAGGTTGACTAGCGCGCTAGTGCTGATTATTCTAGAGCGAGGCTTGGGGTATACAGTATACTATGACTCATCACATGACGGTTTAAGTTGTGTTCTGATGCAGGAAGGAAAGCTTGTAGCCCATGGTTCTCGATAGCTGAAGACGCACGAGAAGAACTACCCAACACACGACTTTGAGTTAGTAGCCATGGTCTTGACTTTGAAGACATGGCGTCACTATCTTTATGGTGAGCACTTAAAGATTTTCTCATATCACAAGAGCTTAAAATACTTATTTTTGCAGAAAGACCTAAACTTGCGCCAACGATGGTGGATGGAGTTGTTGGAGGATTATGATTTTGACTTGCAATATCATCCTAGGAAGGCCAACGTTGTGGCAGACGCACTTAGTAGGAGATCTCATGGGTCGTTAGCTTCTGTGGTTATGCGTGAGTAGGACATGCTTGGAGAGATTTGGGAGTTTAATCTGTGTGTTGGAGAGATAGTGACGGGTGCCACTTTATTTTCAGTAGTTACTCGACCAGCGTTGATAGCACGTGTGCTGGAGGTCCAATAGAGGGATCAGAAGGCTCAGATGATACGAGATCGTGTTGCTAGTAGAGAGGATACAGCAGGATGGGTTGTGGGTTTAGATCAGAGTCTGAGGTTGGCTGGAAAGTTATTTGTGCCAAAGTCATGTTGAGCTGATCTATTACGCGAGTATCATCATTCTCGCCTTGTAGTGCATCCTGGAGGCATGAAGATGTACCATGACCTACGTTGTCAATTTTATTGGACGGGAATGAAGAGAGACGTGATCCAGTTTATCTCTCGGTGCCTTACCTATCAGAAGGTGAAGCGGAACATCAGAGATTGGTGGACTTGTTGCAGCTGTTACCAATATTGGAGTGAAAGTGAGAGAATGTCATGATGAACTTCGTGTCAGGACTTCCTCGGTCACCCAGGGGACACGATGCTGTATGGGTTGTGGTTGATAGGTTGACAAAGTCTGCACAATTTCTACCCATCCGCGTGAGGGATTCAGTGGGTAGACTGAGTCAGTTGTATGTTAGGGAGATTGTCAGGTTGCATGGAGTGCCGGTGTCTATTATTTTTGACTAAGGCCCGCGCTTCACATCGTGCTTTTGGCCGAGTTTTCAAGAGGCTTTGGGAACGAACTTGATGTTCAGTACTACTTTTCATCCCAAGACGGATGACCAGTCTAAGAGAACTATACAGATTCTGGAGGATATGCTGAGGGCTTGTGTCCTTGATTTCAGAGGTTCTTGGGAGGATTATCTATCGTTGGCAGAGTTTACATACAACAACAGCTATCAGTCCAGTATTGGGATGGCACCGTATGAGGCTTTGTATGGTATACCATGTAGATTGCCCGTATGCTTGACATATGTGGGAGAGACCACAGTCTTGGGACCCGACATGGTGCGAGAGAAGACAGAGAAGATTGTAGTGATACGCCAATGCCTTTTGACGGCACAGAGCAAGCAGAAGAGTTATGCAGATCAGAGGAGACGACCTTTGGAGTTTACTATGGGGGATCACATGTTTCTGAAGGTCTCGTCATGTAGAGGTTTGATGAGATTTGGTCGTAGCAAAAAATTATCACCGCGTTTCATTGGACCTTTTGAGATCCTAGAGCGAGTTGGAGAGGTTGCTTATCGTTTGGCTTTACCACCTCAATTAGCATCTGTGCATAACGTATTCCACGTTTCTATGCTTCAGAGGTATGAGCCTGATGCTTCTCATGTGTTAGATTGGGCTGAGCTGCGGGTTGATGAGGATGCCACTTACGAGGAGCATCCAGTGAGGATTCTTGATACAAATGAGCAAGTGTTGCGGGGGAGAACAATTACTTATGTCAAGGTCCTATGGCTTCATCACGGGGTTGAAGAAGCGACATGGGAGCTTGAGTTTGGGATGCAGGCTAGATACCCGGACCTGTTTACCTAGTGACTTTGTTGCGAATTTCAATGGCAAAATTCCTTAAGGGGGAGAATTGTGAGACCCGGGCCCATCTCTTTTTGATATATTTATATATGTTGATGTGTTTCTTTCGATATATGTATCTCTTAGTGTATGGTTTATGTTTGCAGTTGTTGAACATCATGTTTTGTATAGGTGTAATACATATTATACATTCGGGTGGGGGGGGGGGGTGGGTGT
>JAOTRH010151353.1:0-13270 GCA_034768845.1 Heliamphora exappendiculata | reverse complement strand
CAATTTTGTAAGGTGAGTCAAAATTATTTCCAGCAAGCCATTCATCACCAAAACTATATGATTCATAAAACTTAAAAGCAATCAAAGTATAAGTTTCTACAAATCTTTCTAAAAATTTTCTTTTAATTTTACAAATGTTTTTAGTTAAAATCCCTATTGATTTTTGACCATTTCTCCACTTCACATTTTACGTATATTTTCTTATCGAGCTTTCTGTGCGTTTTCCTTATTATTTATCACAATTTTTTTTTACACTCACTTAGAATAACACCGTAAAGTCTCCATTGATCCAACTCTTGCAAATGAATTTATTGAAAACCAGAGTAATCACCTAATCTCAACTTTGATATTATTAACATCGATTTACTTGCGTCAATTTAGTAGACATTCAATTATAAAAGAATAACCCAAAAAAAATTAAGTTGTGAACGACAAATGATTAAAGAACAAAAAATAAACTGAAAATTAAAATAAAATAAAAACATTCACAAAACAAAGTAAAAGAGAAAAAGGAGAGAGATATAGAGAGAGAGAGAATAGAAAAAGTGAGCTTCCATCACAAGTTCTATTTTTAATACTTGTTTAGAGATAAGTTATATTTCTTTTTACTTTTTCTATGGGATCCTATTTAAAAAATTTATAGTATTTTAGACAAATTTACCCCTAATTAGTTGTGATCTCTCTCTCTCTCTCACTCTCTCTCTCTCTCCTATATATATACACACTTGTTTCCTAATTAATAATGTTTCTTCTTTTTGTTTTCTTGAATTGTAATATTTTTATTATGTGATTGTGTTTCTTTATTTTAAATACCGTACTTTTGTTAATATATCATTAGATAATATATAAAACAAATAGGTACAAAGGACCATGTTTTTTGTTATTTTGATTATAAATTGAAATTTTATTTGTATTAATATTGTGCTCTATTTTTTATTTTCAACAAATGAGATTTTTAAATTTATATCCCATTTGCGCATTTCACACCGATATCTCATTTTAAATGTTAATCGAGAAAGCTCTCATTTCAAGAAAATGGAATCACTTTTGGTTCAATATTGTGTATGCAATATTTGTACATTGGACATTGCATTTGTAGATTCAACTCTAATTTTTTATTCTAATGTCAATTAAGAAAATTATTTCTCGAAAGTTCTTAGTTTCGGTTTAATATTATGTATACAATATTTATACGTTAAATATTACTCTAACCTTTTCAAAAACGAGAAATTTCTCAATTTATCGCATTTTATATATTTATTCCTAATTTCTAACTTTAGAGTTAAATAATAAAAATCTGATAATCAATTATGATAAAATAAAGAATATTATATATAGATATATAATATAAAAAAACAAAATCAAATTCTAATCATATCTTTCTCAATTTACATAAAATTTTGTTAAGCATCGATACAATATGAGATAAAAAATGAGCAAAATCAAAAAAATAAAATTAATCACCAAAAATTATGCAACGTAAACTATGAAAGCCCAAGTATTCAAACAAAAATATATAAACTTTATATAACAATCAAAGTAAATGTATGTATAAATGGAAATTGAATGAATGAAATTTCTCTATATGTTCATAATTAATTAGGGGTAGAAATGTCTATAATGGCATTAACTTTTAAAATAAGAATTTTATTGAATAGTAAACAAGCAAAAAGGACAAATCTCTAAACAAGCAAAAGGATTCCTAACTATGGTGGGGAATTAGTTGGGTTTTGCCATGTTCAATAATTGCATTGCTGGAACGGTGGAGAGGATATTGGTTTAAGGGAATTAACAAGCTTTTGTGGAAGTAGCTTATGTTTGGCTTAGCTTTTGTAAAAGATTTTTTTGTTTAAAATTTTTAAAAAAAATATATTTATTTGATTTTTTATTATAATTAATTGACTTTTTTTACATCTTTTCACACCAATTTTGTTACAAAAAAGTCTAAAGGTCAAAAAGTTGACAAAAAAAAGCTAAGACCAAACGCAGGCGTAATACCAATTGCATGTTTTTGGGTTTTGTGGAATGTAAGAAATAAATACAAATTTGAAAGATTTAGAGCTAGGGGGAGGAGGTAATTGAGTCTATTAAGTTTAAAGCCGCTTTTTGGGTAAGGATGAGAAAGGATAATAGATTTTCCGGTAATTTGGAGTTAAGTCCTATTTTAAGGTTTTTTTACTATTATATTCTAAAATTAGATTAATTTTGTGATGGGTCCTAATTTGAATTGATTTTCTAAAAACAATTTTACTGAACTATTTTTGTATTTTTCA
This sequence comes from Heliamphora exappendiculata, assembly GCA_034768845.1. Taxonomy (NCBI): domain Eukaryota; kingdom Viridiplantae; phylum Streptophyta; class Magnoliopsida; order Ericales; family Sarraceniaceae; genus Heliamphora; species Heliamphora exappendiculata. The sequence goes on along the minus strand of JAOTRH010151353.1, from coordinate 10,997 downwards.
GCACAAACAAACAACTCCGAATATTGAGGTTCTATTTTCACTTTGAAATTTTAATATTGGACGAACCAGTTTCTTTTTGCGTCGAAAAATTTGGTATTCTATTAAAAACTTCCATTTTCGATAAATGTTCTAACACTATATTCAAGTTTATTTTGCATTTTAATTCATTATTTTGCAATATAATGTATTTTCAAGTTTAATTTTTTTTTTCATCAACGATTCTAATAACGGGTTGTTAATTTCTACAATGAATTTTTTTTTCTTTTTTTACAAACATGTGAATTGCAGAAAATGATACATTAACTACAAGATAATGATAATGATACAATGATATTACATGTTCACTAACCATGTATTATTTTCTACATGATCTCACTAGCTATGGTATATTAAATTACAGAAAATAAATTATCAACTACAGCTTACATGAAATACATATGATGATACAGTAAATTATAAAAAATAATACCGTAACTACAAGTTGATAGTAATGATACAATGATACCACTTGTTTTCTAACCAAACATCATTTTCTTAACATAATGAAAACAGTAATTTAAAAAGGGAAACAATAATTGAAAAAGATAAATTTTCGTGAAAAACAGAAACAGTAATTTAAAAAAGGGACTAATGATCGATAATTTGTAAAAAAAATTCCTGAAACTCAAAAAAATATCTTTTTAACATATAACCTTAATTAAAATTAATAAATGGTATAAGGGTTTATTTTTTATCCAAAATTTTAAAAAATGACTTTATAAAATACAATTCTTTTGATAAAGACTAATTTTCAATCATTTTTCTAAAATAAGATTTATCCTCAATTTACGCTAGATTTTTCTCGGTTCAAGACTTGGTCCAACTGGCTTTATAATCTTCTGTGTCTGTTCTTGTTATTAGGTTTCCTCTTTAACTGAGTTTTTTTGGTTTGGGGGGATGGGAGGGTGGTGGAGAATTGGGATTTTTTCTTTTTTTTCTTTTTAGAATTCGGCATGGTTTAATTCTAGTAGTTCTAAGATAGTATTATTTGTGTCTAGCCAACAATAGTTATGTTTATATTATTTTGAGAATTAATGAATTTTTCTTTTTTTTTCTGTTCAAAAAAATTGTTCATAAAATAAAATCACAATATAAATATATAATTATCACATAGAATAGAAGGGAAGGAGGGGGAGAGAGAGAGAGAAGAATATTTGAAAGAAGAAAAAAAAAAACTGAGGCACCATCACCACCGCTGCTATCACTACAACACTTAAGTTCATTAGCACCAACACCACCACCCGCCACCACCATACCTACCGTTGCCATCATCATTGTCGCCACACAATCATTGTGCTATGTGTAATTGAGGGTGACATATAAATACTCAGCATATTTTTTTTTATATTTGTGGTTGAGTTGCTATTGTTGCCATGCTCCACCATCACCGTCACCCTAGCTACCTCCACCGCCACCCTACCACCATCATGGCCATAGCACCCAACCAGTAAACATACACATGTTTTTTAAAATATATAGTTACTCAATTTAAAAAATGTGATTAAATATTAATTTTTATGAAAAAAAAATTAAAGAGGTGGGCAATAATCTTTTTAAAAAAAATCTTAAGACGGTGAACCTCTCTAATTTTTATTTTAAAAAAATTAAATCTAAAACTACTATAATAAGAAAGAATTTTGGATCTTTAAAAGTGACAATCGATTTCACCGGCACTATCCTCCTTAAATTCATCACCATTCTACCATATATTAACACTATTACAATTACTAACACTATTATTTTGAATCGCAACTAAAAAAAAAACTTTTTAATCGAAACAAACAGAACATAAATATATTGAATGAGTAAAATGAGAGGCATATTCATAGTTCAAACTTCAAAACAATACGATGTATTTACACATTTCAATTTTAAATAAGATTCTGAGTAATAATTTTGCTACTCCATCATAAAATTTGTTCTCTTGTAGACGCAATAATGGACACCCGGGCCAGAGGAAAATGCTTGGCGCATTACCAACCCAGCTGACATATAATATAATGGTGCCTTCCCATGCAATTTCTAGGAAGGAGAACCCTCTTTAGTCTTTCCCCCTCAAACGGAAAATTGTTATATACTTACTTTGGAAGTATTACTGTTTACGTGATTTTTTTATCTTTTACTGATTTATTTATTCAATAAAAATGAGTTATTATTATCATACTTCAAATATTTTTTGTTATTTTATTAAATATTATGAGATTAAGGAATAATTACTGCCCTCAAACCGCCATACGTAGAATAAATCAGCAAGATGCTTGGTAAACTTTGGCTTCTTATCTGTACCTTCGTTGGCATCACCTCCGTCACTTTCCACGAACTCGTCTGCGTTTTCTCCTATTTAAACCCCCTCTCTCAATCCATGTCCAGGTCACCATCGATCGATCCAAGCTAGCTAAGCTACCTTCTAACCTCCATTATCATATATATTCTTATTTTCTTCTTCGTTTTTCTTAGAGTTAACTCCCAGCTAGCTAGCGAGCAATGGCGTCAAGAACTGCGGTTGTGTTCGAGGATTTCTTTCCGACCATGGTTGAGAAACTTGGCGCGCAAGGTTTCATGGAGGAGCTGTGCAATGGGTTTCGGTTGTTGATGGATGGGGAAAAGGGAGTCATCACCTTCGAGAGCTTGAAGAAGAACTCGGCGGTGCTGCTAGGGTTGCAGGGAAAGATGAGCGACGAGGAGCTAATGAGCATGCTGAAAGAAGGTGATTTGGACGGCGACGGAAGTTTGAACCAGGTGGAGTTTTGCGTTCTTATGTTTAGGCTGAGTCCTGATCTGATGGAGGGATCAAAGAGGTGGCTGGAAGAAGTTGCCATGAATGAGTTGTAGAATGTAATCTTTCTCTTATAGTTTTGTTCTTGAGTAATTATCCCGTACTCTCTCGGAGTCCTATAAAATAATTTTACCTCTCATTAAATATTAATGTGGTGACTCATATTTGTTAAATAGTTATGAGACTAAAAATAACTTACCTAATATAAATTATAATTATTTATTAACCGAAATTATCAGGTAGAATAACCTAAATGGAACTTTAAGAATACTTAATAATTTGTCATTGTTTTTAGACATTCTTATTTTGCCCTCTTTCCCTCTTTATCTCTTGTATATGTATTTAAAATAAGTGTAATTTTTACTCAAGTCTTATTTTATGCTTCATTTTATTACTTAGTCCTAAAATAAGTACAACTTTCTTACAAGCCTCGTTTTGAATTAGATTTTTAATTGTATCATTCCATTCAATTTTCCATTCGTGTCTGTTTCATTTCCGTTCAAGTGCAATGGCTCCGAAAAATCAGCAAGATATCGAAACAAACCCAATCATTTTCGATTTTGATGCTTCGAATGACACGAAAACGTAATCGTGGAGATCTTAACCATCTGCGGACTGCAAAAAATCACTATAATATTTAGAAAAACAAATCCGTGGCTACTGATTGGATTCAGAATATAAATTCGAAGAACAAGAATCATCACACATGTTGAAAATCTCATGGGCAAAAATCCTCAAATTTCGGTAAATAAATTCCTTTGAATCTTTCGTTGCAGAAAATGATACAAGATAAATGTCGTGTATATCATTGTTGCAGAAAATGATACACTAAATATAACACGTTGTTTAATGAACGCATTCTAGTTTGTTATTATTTTTTGTTATTTTAACAAATAGTGTACATTTCTGATACACTATTTGATATGTATCATTTTTTGATATTGTTAGTATATCATTCTGCGTTACTCTAAAATTGAACAATTTTCTAATGCAACAGATAGTATTCACCAAAAAAACGAGTCATTTTCTATGATTTTCGAACATAGTGTATTATTTCCTCAAACAAGTATAACTTCAATATTTTGAATAATGTATCATTTTCTTTGTATCATTTTTTGTATTAAATGTGCGTATTATATTTAGTAGATTATTTTTTTGTAACAATAATACACATGACATTTGTCATATATCATTTTTTGCTACAAAAAATTCAAAGGAATTTACTTACTGAAATATGAAAAACCAAAGTTGTATCCCAAAAATCAACAATGTCTCACAAAAAAAGAAAGAATCAATGTTCAACGTGTAAAAATAATCAAAAATCGTTTGTATACCAGAAATCACCAACCCGCCGCACTAAAAATGCAACAAAGTCTTCTTAACCGTGCAAAAAAAAAATCAAAAAATTGCTTGAAACAGTCTTCTTCCCCATGTGGCTCTTATTAATACGATTGTGTGTATATTTAGCAAATATTTTGACCGCCCGAATTGATACAGATTAGTTTGTGTGATATTTAAAAATCTGGTCAAATCGTATTCAATATCTAAAAATAAAAAAATATGAATTTTCAAATATGAAGATATGGGTATAATCTTTCCATATATATCACGCTGCAATAACTAACAACTAGGAGTATGTAGGTCTTATATTTTTAAAAAAATTTAAAATATGACCTAATGGAACATGAAACTTTTAAATAGGACTTATCTAAAAATAACATTTCAAAATGAGACTTATGTATAATTTACGTTAAAAATGATGCTACAGTGATTACATTTTGCAACTACATTTAGTCATTTAAGTATTACAAAATTTGTAATTTTATGGTCCTTATATCATTGTATGAAGTTATTATTTATTTTTTAAATTAGTTTATTACCATGTTTGAATTAGTTGTTTGAATAAAAAATTAGCTTTTCTTACTTTTTTTAAAAAATTGAATAGTATTGACTTTCTGTATAATTGATTATAACGATAACTTATACATTTGTCGTTAGTAGTAAATAAGTTATTAACTAAAAGTATTATTTCTCTTATAATGAGGTGTGTGATTTTTAATATAGTACACTAAGTGTTCGTTTGACAACTTGTCTTTAAGCCGACTATTTAATTTTAAGCCAGTTTAAGCCAAAAAGTCAAAAATTCATTTGGTTAGTAAAACAATCACTAAAAGAGTCAAAAAAAAAAATCAAATAAGCCACCTAGAGAATTGACCGAATTGGAGTATAGTTGTTGGATTGGAATTTGTTTAATTTTATGGGTAGAAAGGTAAAATTAAAAATTGTTATCAGAAAAGCCAGAAAACCAATAAAGTAAAAGTTGAGAATTGAAAAATCAGACTTTTTGACTTTTTTAGCTTTAAGCCAAAAAGTCAAAAAGTCAACTTTAAACCGATTTACCAAACAAGAGCTAAGAATTAGTATTTTGACTTAACTTTTAAAAAAATTTAATTTTTTTACCTAACCACACATTTTAAACTTTTTTAGTATTTTTAGTCACAAGCCGAAAAAATGTGGGTTGCCAATAAGGCCATCGTTAGGCGTAAAGCAAGAAACAAAAGCATGCCCGCATGATATTTTGAAGTAAAATCAACGGATATATAATTTTATAAACAATTAAAGATTATATATATATATATATATACACGATTTGTTTCTGTATAAGATTGTAACTGTGAGCTCTAATTGTCAAGTAATGTGAATTATATATGATTACTATTATACATGGAGTCATACATTCCCGAATTCAATTTTGCAGAGAGATAACTGCAACAATTATGTACATATAGTCTTAGTTGAATGAATCACGTAAATTTTTTATTATTTGTTTGTTCTTGTTCAGTTCTATATTGAATTTTTTGCATTTTATTCGGGGCGAACGTAGAAGGGGCTACCGGTTGAAGGGCTCCTAAATTTTTAAAAAATTATTTTTTATATATAAATTTATACCATTTTGTATAAAAAAATGTTTTATTTCTTATTTTTTTATAAGTATTGACCTTTTCAATGGCAAAATCCTAATTCCTCCACTGATTCTATTGTCAGAAATTTTACTTAAGGTTTGTTATGTTCCTAATACTATTAATTTGTAACTGAAAACCCAATCGACAAATAATAATAAGACACCAAATTGAACTATGAATTGGTCTTGTATGTAAATTTGTATGAAATAAAGAGAAAGTAATCTATTTTGGGCGAATGCACAATGAGTAGAGTGCATGTGGGCATCTCTGCATAAGAGAGAAAACATAAAAAATTTTATAAGAAAAAAAAAAAAAGAATCTACTCATAAAATATATTTAGAATCTAAGGCACTATTTGTTTGGGTTAAAAATATTTTTCAACCAAAAATGATTTCCATAGAAAACATTTTCTTAGAAACAGCTTACTTTTTTTGTTTTTGGTTGTGATGTGAAATATTTTTAAAAAAATAATTTCTGTTATTTGGTTTTCATAGAAAATATTTTCTAGAAAACGAATTATTTTTTTGTTTTTGATTTTGATGTGAAACATTTGTCAGATAATATTTTTTGTTATTTGGTTTCCATAGCAATTTATTCATATTTAATAACTCATAATTTTTAAAATTTAATAATTGGGCAATTCTACTGCTACCATCCTATTAAGCAAAACAAGATATAAAAAATAAAATTATTAAAAAAATAATTGGACAATTACTAGGGACCCAAGATCCGTAGGATGTCGGGGTGCTGGGATGTCGAAACCCCAGACCTAAATTTGGGGACCTCCGACCCCCAAGACCCTGGGACCTCAAACCTTCAAACTCTGAGAACCTCAAAACCCCCAAAAGCTCGAGAAACCTAGAACCCCAAGACCCTTAGAACTTGTAGCCTTGAACCCTAAGACCTCAAACCCTCGAGACCATGGGAGCTTAGACCACCATAATCTTAAACCCTCAAACCTTGGGCCCCTGGGTTGCCAGACGCTTAGACCCCCAAATCCCAAGAGCTCCACAACCCCCGAGTTTCTAGGTCCTTAGACCCCAGACCTCGAGACCTCGAGACCTTAGGACCCTAGAGCCCTGAACTCTAAGACCCTAGAAAGCCGGATCCTAGACTCCCGGACCGCAGACCCCAAGACCCCTCGAACCCCAGATCTCTAAACTCCGAGACCCTTGGGACCCAAACTCCTAAACCCGCAGACCCTGGGAACTCGGACTCTCGAACTTCAAGACTCCAAAAATCCTAAACCCCAGAACCCAAGACCCATAAACTCCTGAGACCTCGGAAACCCAGGCCCCCAAACTCTCGATCCTCTAAATTCTAAACTGATTGTGTTGGTAGTAGAATAGTTATGTTGGCGGTGCTAGTATGATAAGAGAAAAATATTTTCAATTATAATAAAGTGGAAAACGTTTTATATTAAAATCAACTTATTTTTTATTGACTTGAAAAATATTTTTCGTTAACTTTTAATTTCTCTCGTAACAAACACTTAAACATTCAAAGAATATTTTTCAGTCGAAACAAACGAAGCCTTAGTCCAAAAGTAATATATGGGATGAAGATTCAAATTTAATAAATTGTGGGTCATACTTTAAATAAATCTTAACTAATTATGGATAATTTTTTGAGTATTATTTTTAAATACCCGATACTAGCAGTGAACCCATGCTATGCACGAATTAATCGATTTTTTTTAATATAACTGTCAGGTTTTTTTGAATTGTATGAAAGTTTATCGAGTAAATAAAAAGATTATTAAACTATACAATTATTTTTAATCCTATTCAAATAATAAGCAAATAAACAATATACGTTCATATTTAGATCTTTTTCATGCCAACCTTGCTAGCATTGAATTTTATTTTTTCTCATCTCAGACATGTTCAATATTCTTTGATAATTTCCAAACTATATAAATTTCATCAATACCACGACTTTGGTAATTTTTGTCCTAATCAATTTTTTTTTTTTGTATTACCAATTTGTGATGTTGAATTCTACATTAGAAATTCCCAAAAAAAAAACTTTGAAAATAATATTCTTTTGAAAACTTTTGTTATATGGCATTAGCGATTTCTAAAAAAAATTGGGAACATTCTTATTTGAAAATCGATTCAATTTTAAATTTTAAATTTTAGGTTGTCATAATTAATTTAGTTGATTAATTATTTCTAATTGAGTAAAATTAAAATTTGGATAAATCACATGATGTTATTTTAATATTTAAAAGAAAAGTTAAAAATTTAAGAAAAAAATTGATACTTTCAAGTACAAAGAGAAGAAAATGTTTTGCTATAATATATTAGATAAATTTAAATAAAAGAGAGAGAGAACAACATAAGAGAGTTCTGGGCACGTGGGTCCTTCTCCTTACCTTCACCCTAACAATGTTACATGCAAATTCACACTAAGGCTGTCCATTTTGGGAATTTGGGAAAGGATAATTAGGGATTAATAGAGAAGGGAGGATTAGACTAATAGTTAAGGTTGTACTATTGAGAAGAATTGTTTTTTTTGATATTATAAGTTTTGTGTCTGTATTATGGGATTTGAAATAATAATTTATGAATGATAAAATATTAATTTTTTATTTATGATATTAATAATACTAAATTTTTTAATATTATGTATAGTATTATTGATACTAAATTTCAAATTATATTTTTTTAATTTTATTTAATGTTATAAATATATGTATAATAAAATAAAATAATTTGATGTGACATTGATGTGACATGTCAAAAATTATACCTATGAAATGCAATAATTTTGGCCTTTTCTTTTGTTGTCTATGCTCTTTTATGTCTTCTATGTAAAAAAGTAAAAAAGAAAAATTATTGATATTAATTTTTCTTTAATTAATCTAATTAGAAAATAATTTAATTTTTACTTTTATTTTTTTGTTTATCTCTTTTTACTTTCAAAAATTACTAAACTAACAACTTCATATTTTTAATAAAGTAAATTTGGGCAATTAATTAATTATTGAATTAATTGCTAATATTACTTAATATTCTACTATTAAAATTTTAAAATTAAATAATTGAATATCTTTAGGCACGTGTCGTAACTAGCAACACTACAACTCTTATCACATTTATTATCTCATCCTAACAAAAACATAAACTAAAATTTTTATTATTTACATAATTAATTTCATCCATAATATCTTGTTGTATAAAAAAAGCCATGTAGGATCCCTAATGTTATTAATTCCACTAATTCCTTCTTTTGGTTTTATTGAAGTCAAGCGTAATGCTCAAATAGGTAAATTTTGACCGTTTGATTTTGATTGAAGACTCTTTCTTCCTTTCACAACAAGTATCAATGTAGACACAACCAGGCTGAACAAACGGTAATTAACAATTCGGGATATGGTTAAGATATTTGAAATTTTCCAAAAATCTTATTTTTTTAGACTCTTTTTATTGAGATAAATTGAAAAAATAAAAAATTGTAATTAAAATATAAAAATGATTTTAAAAAAAACAAAAATAGGACTTATTTGTAAAAATATATATGACATATTTTAAATCAAATGTAAAAATTAATTTTTTATCCAAATTAAAATATTATTCAACGGTCCATAATATTCCTCTTACTACACATTCATACATGTACCTCTTTTTCTCTTTTTGTTTTTTCACAAGTCTCTCAACTAATGCGGTTTTACTTTTTGTCTTGGCAACAATTGTGAATTTTTATAAAAATTAAGATATTATTTTAAATTAGGATGTAATAATTATTTATTTTTTAATTTATATGTTATTATTTAATTTGGATATTGAAACAATATTTTAATTTAATACTTTTATTTTATTTACATTTTTTTATTTTAATTATTATTACAAATTATTAAATAATTTTAAAAATAGTAATAGTATCTTTAGCGACAAATTATATTCTTAGTATATATAAAAATTTTAAAAATAGTGATATTGTCTCTAGCGACTAGTCATATTCTTAGTATACATATATATATATATATATATATACACAGTAGAGAAAGGGGCCAAGAATGGAAGCATACCTATTCAAATTCGTCTTCAACGGCTCACAGTTCCAGCAATTCAAGAAGGAACGGATTGCAATTCTCGGCACTAACCTTCTTGCGAGCGCCGGTGTCGACTCTACTGGAATATTCCCGCATTCTACGGCCGAGGTCGGACCATCACGACACCGACGGCTTGATATTCCACGGCGACAATGGACTATTACGCCGCCGCTCGAGCGATGCCCGTTCGACGAGCAGTAACGGGGAGGTCTCGATTAGTATAATCGGCGGTGGAGAGCAAGCCCAACCTTCCAACCCCTTCCCTGACTTTTCTTTTAACGGATCTGTTCGTTCATGCATTTATCTCACTTTCAATCTTTTGGATTTGTAGGTGCCCAATTAATTACGGCCCTTCTCTCCTGTATGAAGCTCAACCTAAAATGAATTAAGAGGCAAAGAACCGAAAATAAAGTATAAAAACTAATCACCATGAGATGCAGATCCATTGTTTTTCTTTTACACCGAATTAGAATGATATGGTAGTTTTTACCCAATTCTAGTAAAAAGAATGGAGAACAACTCTGGGAATCAAAGTGAAGGTGAAATACTATTCAAACAGCAACATTTTGGAGGCAATCGTGTAAACCAAAAGGGAGAAGGAGATGGTTTAATACATCAACAACAACAGCAACAAGGGTTAGGAGGCAATGTGAAGGACCCCAAGTAACAAGGGGTTAATCAAAGAAGTGAATCCACGATATTCATAGACAACATATACCAGAATCAGTTCACCAGGTATGGCTCGGTAACATTTTTAAACACTGTGGGCGTGTGGTTGTGGCATTCATTCCAAGGAAGAGGAGGGTGAGAACCCAGTCAAAGTTTGGTTTGTTAAGATTTATGAGTTGCCAGCAGGCAAACGAGGCAATCCAAAAATACAATGGTGTCTGGTGTCTAGATGCTGGGCTATCAATCATGAAAGCTAGGCCGGTTTCACCTAAATGAGCTGATTGAAAACCTACCATTAGAAGAACTACTACAAGTGTAGAACCAGAGGAGAAAGATGAGGAAGTTGTCGAAGCATTAGAGGTGGATCATGGATGACACATGGATTAGCTGCAGTGCAGTAGGTATTGCAAAAGACCACTCCATTATAGCTGGAATCCAAGAGGCCATGAAATCTGAGGGTGTTTTCTGCATTAAGGTAAAACCCCTTGGGGGG
>JAOTRH010151342.1:0-13270 GCA_034768845.1 Heliamphora exappendiculata | reverse complement strand
ACGTCATCACAAATGTGGTCGTGCCCCAAAGATTGCTATTAATTTCTTATTTTGTGTTATAAAAAAATCTCTGGAGATGCTGATATTGATATTAGAATTTTGCAATGTACTGCTTTGCAGTTCCCTATTTATTTTCCTCCTATTGATAGTTCAAGGTTCAATTAAACTGTGTAACAGGATGCAGTAAGCTTGTAATTTACTGTTGAAATAGTGCTAGACATGGCCCCATTTGGAATAATGGCTTATTTGTTTTTTTAATTTTGCTTATTTTCGTTTTTAGTGATTTTTTTCATCGTTTGGTCAAATTATTAGATTTTTTGATTTCTTATCGAGACGAGTTAAAAAAGTAATTATGTTTGTGCAAAATATAAAAAGAAATTAGAAAAGACAAAAGTAAGCTAATAAGCCAGATTTTATGTTGTTTATTTTCGTTTTCAGGGAACTTTTTTTATATTTTGATATTTTTTTTACTTTCTCGGTTCTTTTATATAAGATGATTTGGAAAAATAACATAAAATCTGGGTTACTGTCTTATTGACAGAACATGTTATGAATTAATCACAAATATCTTCTCTCAAAGATTTTGGAGTTGGCAACATGTTTACTGTTTCATGCCACATTTTTAATCTCTTCTGTAGCATGAGGCTTCTTACTGTTTTTAATTTTGCCTTTTTTCAGCCTTCCTCCACCTTTCTCATTCCCTAAGGAATTTGCATTGTTTATCTTGAAATTAGTATATTGTAATTTTTCCCTTTGCAACAATGCCATGCAAATTTAGTCTCTGGAACATTATCTGAACATCACTTCCCATTTGGATCTTGCAGCTTTCGAGCTCCACCTTTTTAGGGCGGTCAAGTGGATCGTTAAGACGAGGTGCTGTTTCTAGTAGCCGCGATGGGATGGTTGTGGGCAATGAGTCTGATCCCTTTCATGCTCGCACTGCAGAGGCAAGTTCAGGAACATTCCAGAAGACACCGAGTGGGCAAAGAAGTTCACCTGTTGTTGGATCCTCGGACCCTAATCGCTCATCGTCCGTGAGGAATAACTCTGGCATGAAGAACTTCGAGTCAACTCTCAAGGGTATCGAGTCTCTGCATTTTGACGATGAAGAAAGGGTTCATTATTAGATAACCAACTGCCTCACGTATCATTCTTATAAATCATATAGACTTGTGTGCCTGATGTTGGGTAGGATTTATTCGATTCTTGAAGTTGAGCTTTGGGGCAGGTTGTGGCTTGGAAACCAAGGAATTCTGTGCTGTTATTGGTGCTTTCAAAGGTCTCTGACTCTCTTGTCAATGAAAGAAGTGAGACCTGAAAACTGAAGCGTTCAACTGACCCCTAATCAAGGTAAGGCTTTATCTATGTGAACTGGGCATTGCTCCCTTAATTCTTATTACCCTATAATCCCTTTCCCCAATTTTCTCCGTTTCTTACCTTGTCGAACTCTTCCCTTTCAACATTCTTTCTGAGTATAGACAAGAGGACTGAACTGTTTGACACGGAAATTGGGTTTTGGCATCTTGTTAAGGTTTGGGAGTGTCTGATGACCATTAGGGACTCGGTTGTGTCCTTTATGCCACTGTAATAGAGTTTCATTATAGGCAGTATTCTTCTTAACTTGTCTAGAACTTTCATTGATAGTGCGGAGTTCAAATTTACCGCCTATTACTATTAATTTCCAAATACGTGTTTAAATGTAGCGTATGACCTTTATTACGGCTCGGCTTACTTTACTTTTGTTTCTGTAGAGCCTTGGTTCTGTGTTTTTATTCTGTTCAGACCCATGTATTCTTTTGTTTCTTATTAATGAAGGCCTTTCCTTTTGTTAAAAAAAAAAAGAGTATTCTCAAAATTGTGAAAATATTCAAAGACCACAAACTACTTTTGTCACACTCCAATTGCTGATTGTCGGAAATGGTCTTACATTATTGCAAATATCTGCGTATCTTGAGGTGCTTTGAGTTCTCTACATACAAAGGTTCAAAGAGTTGATTGGTCTTAATAGAAGTTTGCATTAAAGGTCTCGACTCTCGACGATGTTTAATGGTGTTTTTGAAGGTTGTAGTAAACCATTTTCTACAGATTTTCCTTGTGCTTGGGAGGTTGAAAAAAACATCTGGTTCAAAATTTTCTTTGGAATGATGATTAAAATAATTTTTTACAACATACTTCCATGTATTGATTTGTTTCCCCTCTTTTTTTTCATGGTAACCAAACAAGGAAATATTACTCTTTGAATTTTGGTTTCATTTTCTCCAGTCCAATCTATGACCCAAACCCTAAAGTGTCCTTTGGTTTAATAGGATAATTTTGTACATAAATGGAATGACAATTTGTTGGTATGTTAGAATGTTTAATGTCCATTCTTGAGTAGTAGTAATTATTTTTAGAGTTGGTATTCTATTGTTTTTTGGCTAATCAAATGTTAGAATGGGTATTTGGGCGAATTTATCATTCTATTTTAATTTTTATTTCAATTATCCAAACATAACCTAAGCATAGGAGTAAATTTTTTATTGTTCAGGATTGCATGGTGTGGATTTTATATGAACGGACATGAATTGACAGTCGTGGTTGTACAAAATTACGTTAATTTCTGATCATGTAATAATTTTTGGGCCAATTATTATTATTTATTTGTTTGGTTGAATTAGATAAAAAAAAGTTTAAAAACAGTATTTTTATACTGCATTAGTCTCAGATATATTTACTGGTGCGCTGAGTTTTTGCTAAGTGCTAATGTAGGAATTATTGTACTTGTATGTTTTTTTTTAGGTTTTTAATTAAGGAGCTAATTTGAGTTCAAAGTTGTTTGTTTGTTAACTTAGTTGTTAAGTTAAATTTTTTAAATTTGGTTATTTGAATAAAATATTAATTTTTTTTTGTTTAAAGTGGATGATTTTATTTTTATATATATTTGATATTAATAATTATATATAGTTAAAAATAGTAATAAATAAATTATGAATAAATTATATTATTGTATTTTAGAAGTAGTGGGAGTTTAGAAAAAATATTTTGAGAGTTTTTATTTTGATTTGATTTTGTAGTTTTTAAGTTTTTTTGTTTTTTGTCAAATGGACAATCTTAGGTTGTTGAATTTTTTAGTTAAAAAGTCAAAAAAGCTAATGCTGCCAATTAGGGTCTATAGGTCACTCTTCACAGTTGGTTTTAAGTTGATTTAAAATTAATTTTTTAATCTTTTTATTTAAAATTTGAAAACTCAAAAGGCTGTGTTTCATCAACTCAAAGCTTTAGCAAAAAGGCTATTGTACATATATTTTTGCTTTTTACCAAATTTTTTTTATATTTTAAAAAGTTTCTTAATTTTTATTATATAAACTTATTTATTATATAAAAGTTATATATTTAAAATATAATTGTCAAAGTATATCAAACAAGATTTATATTGATTATAAATTATTTAAAAATAAATTTTTAAAAATTATAGCAATTTTAAGTAAATTTTTTCTCTTTTAACTTATAATCACTTTAAATTTTTTGATTTAAAATTATTTTATACATCTCTCAAATAAAATTTTGACTTGTTGAATTTAAGTAGCTTTAAATAAAAAGCCTGATTTAAAAAGCCAAATTAACAAATGAGGCCATTGTATAAAATGCACGGTCATCAATTGACTACAAAAGCTTCAGGCTGCGTCAAGTTATCAAGTTTGTATCATTGGAATCAAATTAATAATTTGAAACATGTTAAATTATTTTTGAAATAACTAATATCAGGGTCTAAAATATTATTAGTATCATCAGACTTTAAATTATTTTTAAAAATATTGAATTGCATAAAATAAATGAAAATAAAGAAACAGAAATCAAATGTATTTGATGGTTTTAATTAATGGCACTTATGTAAGGATGATTTGACTAAAGTCAGGTATTTTTATGATAGTTTTTTTTTATAAAATGAGAGCAAAAATTAGAATTAATGTGAAAATAATAATAAATCACGAATATTATTTGTAAACAGGATGTCCATTTGATAACATGACAAGAGAAAATTACATTGCATTTTTTCTCATTCCTCGAGCTCTCGAAAAATTAATATGATATTTTGCTTCTGGGTCACATTGGGCTCGTTTGATAACTGGATTAGTAGTTTTGTGAGATTGGTAATGAGGTGGAATTAATTTTTTTGTGTTTAAATTGAGTATGATTAAATTACGGACTAGATAATGATTTATCATTGTATTAAGTTAATTTATTTTAAAATTAACTTAAATAAATTAATAAGTTAAATTTTATGTTATTGTTAAATTTTATATTATTTATTTTAATATTTTTTATTATTTTTTAAAAAATTTTAAATTCACTTCTTAACCAAATTTTTCCTAATCTCACACTTCTCCCTCACTAATTATCACTCATATGGCGGACTAACAATCCGTCCGAATAACTAGTCTGGAGACTTAACAAATATTTGATTGAATTATACTCCGGACTAATAGTTCGGACGGACTAATAGTCTGCCGAAACAAACGAAACCATTAAGTATATAGATATCAAGGATAGGAACAGTTACCATGCACTTCACGTTACCGCAAATAAAGAGATTTGGGTATGTCTTATAATAAAACAACAATACTACATAAGAAACATACATAACGAAAAAAAATGAAGTAGTCATTTTAAATAAGCAGGAACCATGTATCATTTTATGCATTTTTATAAAATATACATAACAAACTAGGTTTCAATTACCATTTTATAGCATTTTTTTATTTTTTATGAAACATACATAAGAAAACATGTGCAACTACCATTCATCAGTATCGTACACACTTTATTATTGAATTAAAAAAAATAACATCCAATCAAAAAATGAACAACGTACAACGAGACTAATGTCTAAATCAATGCTGTCATTACACGATTTTCTATTGTGGTTCCCAAGTTTACCACACCTTTCACACCTAATTTGCCGAACAGTCCCACCGATCGATGGAATTCTCCTTTTCTTAGGTCTTCCAGATTATTTTTTAGACAACAGCGGAAGAATGTTACTTCCAACATTGACATCATAACCCTTCCAAATTGTAGGTACAGAAAATATCAACGATGCATATGAATCGCGATAATTCTGAACAGTATAGTAATAATCAACATACTAGTTGAGATCGTTACCACTCTTCTTTAAGGCACAAACAACATGTGAGCACGGGAACCCCTTCAACTGCCATAGGCAACAAGAACATGTGCGTTTCCCAATATCAACCGACACCGATGAAAATGAATGAACCTCGTATACATCGATGGCCGACAAGCTAACATTCTATGTTCTCGACTCGTTAAACACTTTACAAAGATTCGAATCAATATTAGGGCATACAACCCATGTCCATCTTCCAGCCAACTCTCTCCTTGTAGACATTTGATTCATTGGTTTCACTCGAATAGCATCAACCATATTGGTGATTAGCAAGTGACGCGCTTCTCGAATCTAGTTGTTAAATGACTCAGCTGCGCTAAAACTCATTTCACCGTAGCGTCTTCCATCAAAGTACGCATTGCTCTAGTGCTAAAATGGTAAGTCATCAATAAAAGTTTTTGACTATGTTACCACCCTTACGCAATAACTCGTGTAAGGATTGTTGGAATATCTCACGTGTAGGAGCATACCCACATTTCTCGAAATGATTTACCATTTTCTCACGATATGCATTCCAACGCCCACGCAAAATGGTTCCTCAAATTCCTAATCAAGTGTTGCAAACAATAACCATGATCAGCAAATGGAAAACCCTCACTAACAGCATTTAGCAGCCCGGGATTACAATCACTCACCAAGGTGATATCTCTATTAGGGTCCAATATTGAGGCCAACTGTTGCATGAATCACTTTCAATTGTCTTTATTCTCAGCATCTACAATTGCGAAGCATACAGGAAATAGTTCTGATAAAAAATAAAAAATGATATAAGCATCAGAGAGGCGTTACAAAAAGGAAAATGATGACAACATAATTATAGAAAAAAATAAAATACACAACATATCTTTATTATCCTTAGCTATAGCAAATAGTAGAATCCCTTGTACCTTCCTTTAAGAAATATTCCATCAATGAATAATAAATGGTGACAACTACTAAACCCTTTGATGCAAGTTTCAAATGCAAAAAATAAATATTTGAAATGGTGTGTTACCGTATCAAACTCAAGCACAATGGAACTACCGGGGTTACTGCTCCGACATGCATCAACATACCATCCAAATTGATCGAATGAACTTGAAAAGTCGGGAAAATTTCACCCATAGCCTTTTCAACACCCATATAAGTTTGATGGTAGTTAATATTCAGACTATACTTTGATTTGAACTCACCAACAACATCTATTGGCCGGGTCAATGGTTTGGAACGCACATCATCACCAATTAAATTACCTACCAATGTGGATGCCGTACAAGAATTCTTAGCTGTGCGAACTGCTGACCCACATGTATGAACATTATTTAGTTTTTTATGTAACAATAACCATTGGCTACTAATACCCGTGCATTGTCCATCTACTCGCATCCACGGTCTTTCTAACGGCAATGAGTAAAAATGCATATATTGTCATTCTTTACGTATACGAAATGAAAACTATACTCGATGGCATACTTACATAGAACAGTACGAAACTGCCTAGTGCCACCTTCAAACTTCTGTCCCACCTCGCTAATTTCCCTCACCTAAGGGGTGGATAAGAGCACATTCTCTGGATGCGAAACAAATGACAATATTATCTCAGTGCTTTTCTCGTGCTCCAACATCCATTCTTCTTGTGCATCTTCCATACTCATTTCGCCAACCAAGCGACTATTATGTTCATCAACCTTACCGTTCACATCTTCAGCGCTATTAGAATCCCGGACTGCAACATCTACCGTATCCAAATCCTTCGACATTACCAACGCAAACAATACTTGCAGATCTTCCTCATTATTGAGCATGCAATTGGTGCATCATGGGAATGAATATCTCATTGATATCGACTCAACGTCAATACTGTTCCATTTGCACTGTATATAACGTACCAGCATATTATATGTTCAACTGCAATATATTTGCATGCCAGCAGTAGCACCATTATATTTGTATATCATAATTATTGGGTTGTCCATGACTCTTACACCTAACACAAACAACAAAACCACAAAGATAAGTCAATACATACTTACATAAATGATACAAAAAATAAATCTCAAACGTACATTAAAAAAATATAAGCATATCTCTGTTTTGGCTATTTACTTGAGTACAGTTAACATAGAATGAAATATTCGACAGAAAATGAAACAGTCAACAGAAATGATATGCAAAATAAGAAATTCAATAGAAAATGATACAGGCAACAGAAAATAATACACATAATAGAACATGATACACCAATCAGTTTCCTTATTATGCTCGTATCATTTCTAGTAAATAATGATACACAAGTTATGATTTTCATTTGTATCATTTCGCAGTGTTATATAAAGAAAACGATGTTCAGTTTGTGAACATATAGTATCATTGTATCATTTTTTATAAATTGTAATTGTAGATACTGTATCATTTTTTATAAATTACTTAATCTCCGCTTGAAAATGGCGTTATAATAGATTGCAATGAAAAAAAAATTTCATTGAAGAAAATGAACAACCAAATATTATAATCGAAAATGAAAAAAAAAACTCAATAATAGATAAAAATACAAAACAAACATGAAAATGGCATTAAAACTAAGATTTCAGATAGGTATGATTACGGAGGGTACCAGAATGGTGTATTTGCTTACAATGGGGGCAAGGTGGTGCCTTATGGTGCTTGGGCAGCGACTCTGCTTTCTCCTCTTGTGTGATTTTTGATGATTATGGGAGGCCAATTGGTTTGGCAAATGAGAAGGAACAAAAATGATTGGGACCCTCGGGTAGGGTTGTCAAGGCAATTCTAAATATTGAGACCCAACAAGACGAGAGTAGTTGTGTGTAGAAATTTCGTGTCAAGCTCTTGTCAGAAGGTGCAGGCCAGAGCGACATGGATGTTTACTAAGATTTTCAAAAACAATGTAGTATATGCCGGCCAATAATGAAATAAATAATTGAACCCAAACTCACAACGTGATATGATCACAATTAACCGAGCAAAGATTCTATAAAAAACAGAAATGTAAAACAGAAATGAATATTTATTACAAATCATAATTTTTTTTTTGTGTGTAATTTTAATTAGAACAGGTAAAGGTATAATGGTCCATTACTTACTAAAAATTTTAAAATTTTGTTTTTATAAAATACTATACTTTTAATAAGAAATAATCTCCAAACACTTCCTCAAAAGGAGACCTTTCCCCAATTTACGCTCTATTTATCACTCTTGAGCTTAGTTCAAAAGTCCCATATATTTTTTGAAATTACGTTAATCTCCCATATGAGTGTGTTAGTAATATGAAATGCACTTTTTTTTTTTCTTACAGCTGACCATCAAAAAAGTTGACAAATTTAATTGTTACCAATTAGTATTACACATAATTTTTTTTTTACTCTTACTTATATTACTTATGTTCTATATTATTTTTTAATTAAATAATTAAACAAAATAATAAACATTATTGTTTACCGCCAGCTTACCTTGGCACCTTATTACTACCAACCAATCATATTAGGAGGTCTATTTTTAATGAGCTTATTGGCATTCTTACGTAAATAACTAGTGTCACTTAATGTATTACGGTTAAGAAATTTATTATAAATTTTATATTTTGTTTTAATAACTATGATGACATTATTTTTATTTTTGACAATTCGTTTAAAATATTGTTATACGTTGAAGAATTTTTTAATACTAAACGCAAATGTAAGGGATGATAAGAAAATATTAGTTAGCTTAAAAATAGGTGATGTAGGAGTAGGATTATAACCAATAGTAGGTGGATATATAAAATTACCCGAACTAATATAATTATGATGATTAAGACTAAATCTATGATTCATAGAAACTAATTTAATCTTCAAAAATAAAGTAGAATACTAGAATTTTTAAAATTGCAAATAAAGTAAAATAGAACAAAATTTTAAAATGAATATAATTTTTTATAATAACACTTAAGAAATATTAAAGGAAATTATTATAAAAGAACTAAGAAAATGATAGAAATAAATAAAATAATGTGAAAACTAAATCGTACAAATTAAATCAAATCGAATGAAGAACTTTGATTTTCAATTTTGATCTCGATCTTTTTGAACTTTAATTTTAATCTTGATTTTTCAATACTTGATCTTGAATTGAGAATTACACCGCAATTAGTAGAGCACTTGACAGTAAAATGAGAAATTGAAAGAGAATTGATAATTGAGTGAATGAAAATGGGAGCATTATAAGGTATTTATAGAGTTTTAAAATGAATTTTTTAAAAGAAAAACACATATGACCAATGAAGCTATGGGCGGGGTTTGGGCCGAGCTGGGCCACGTGCCACCAATGATTAGAAAATTCTATTTGATCTTTTTCTTGAAGCAGTAAGGGGCGTCCATTCGAAAATATAACCGCTCAATTGGGGGCTTTGTAATGACTTGTTTAAAAATAGTTGTTAGAAATTCAATTGAGCTTCCATTAGACCGAGCCTTAAGCTTAAGAAGTAGGTTCAAGCCAAGCCCATAAATATTTTAGGCTTGGACGGGCTCGGGCTAAGATTGGATTGGGTTGCCACAGTGACGGGCCATGAGCCGCCATCAGGTGGGTCACGAGCATCGAGTCCTTTTTACACTCTTACCTTAAAATCACTCTATATATTTCTCAAATGAACTTTTGAATTTATGAATTTTAAACAAAAAGGTTACTTTAAAGTCAAGTTACCAAACGAGGTTCAAAAACAAAAAAAAATTACATAAAATGCAAGCTAAGGCCTCGTTTGGCCACATGGCTTGAAGATTAATTTTATGTTTTAAGTTAATTTAAGTCAAATAAATAAAAAGTTTGTCTGGTAAATTGTATGGATAATTTTAAGTGAAAAAATAATAAGCTAAAAAATTTAGTTTGAAGTGCTTTAAGTCAAAAAGTAAAAAATTTGTCTTAAAATTATTATAATTTTTTAAAATTTATTTTTAAATAATTTTATATTTAATATAGATATTGTTTAATAGATTTTAACGAGTAAATTTTAAAAATATAATTTTTATTAAAAAATAAACGTATATAATAAAATTTATAATATTTTTTAAAAATATAAAAAAATAAAAATAAAAAAACAGCAAAGAGACTAAAAAGGCTAAAGGCCCTCGATTTACAAAATGAGTTTTTTTTTTTTTTTAGCTTTCAGCAAAACAAAAACAAAAAATCTGACTTAAAAGGCTATTGACAAACGAAGCCTTGTTAGTCTTTATTTGTTTGTCTTAATTATTTTTAAATATTTTTTTGTTTAAAAGTTTTAAAAAAAATATAATTATTTATTTGGTGTCAATTGACTTTTTTAATATTTATTTTATTAAACAAATTTTAAAAACAAAAAACTAAAAAAAAAACTAAAAACTAAAAAAAAAAAAAAAAACGAGTATGGGGTTTAAATATTACCGTTCCTCCTCATACAACTGCCCCTGAAGACCCGAAAGAGCTGAAATAATCAAAAACCCTAATTGCTTAAATTTCGAAGCCCTCGAAAAAATCAAAGCAATCGGAAATGGGTTTAGATTGCCGGAACTGGGACGAAGACGCCTATCGAAGAAGCATAGTGGAGGAGAGAGAAAGTCAATGCCGAACCGTCTTCAGAACCGCCTTCGCACCGTCGCCAAACCCTAACCCCGACCTCATCGTCGCCGCTTCCAGCGACGGCTCCGTCGCATCTTATTCCATCTCCTCTTGTCTTTCCTCTCTCGTAAGTCTCAATAATTCTCATTTTATTTATTCTCGTTTTTAATAATTTTTTTATTATTTAATTAAATAATTATACCTTTTTAGAATATTTTTATTTTACCGAAAATGTAAATTGTTTAGCTAATCCCGTTTGGAACAATTGCTTGTTTGTTTATTTAGTTTTGCTTCTTTTTAATTTTTTTCAATTGAGTAAAACTGTTGCTTCTTTTCATCTAAAAAAGTAAAAAAAAAATGATCAGAATATAAAATAAATTTAATAAAAAATAAAAAATAAAAATAAGTCAAAATAAATAAAATTTTATGTTGTTTATTTTTTTTGTCTTTAATAATTTTTTTTGTAATCTTTTGATTGAATTTTTTTTATTTTTTTTTGGTTTAACACATCGAGATGATTCAAAAAAATAAATTTTAAAAAAATAAAATTGAGTAAAATTTTTAAAATTTAGCCGAAACAACGAAGAAGTTCAAAAAAAAAAAAAACAAAAAAAAGTAATAAGCTAAATTCTATTTTACTTATTTATCTTTTTAGTAATTTTTTTTGCTTTTTAATAAATTTTTTTAATTTTTTTATTTTTTCATGGAGATTTGAAAAAGTAAAAAAAGTTGACAAAAAATAAACAAAAGTTAGCACAAATTGGCCCAAACAGGGCCATATATCTGTGTGTTCATATAGACATATTTATGTTAATTTTGGTGCTGTTTTTTTTTTTTTGGGTGGTTGCAGCCGCTGGATTTCAGCAATGATAGGGCTCAGAAGTAAGTGCTTTCGGTAGTGATAGGTTGCTCTCTCTTTTTTTTTAATTAATTTTTTATTTTATTTATTTATTTATTTTTTGCATAGTTGAGTGGAGCTGATTATGATTCACTGTGGGTGGTATCATTTTTGCGTAGTTTGTTGCTGGCCACGCCTCAATGCTCTCTTCAAGGGCATGATGGGCCTGCTTACGATGTCAAATTTTATGGGAGTGGCGAAGATTCTTTATTGTTGAGGTCTGACAGATTTAATCTTTTTCTTTTTGCATCGAAGTATTTGAACAGAAACAACTTCAAAAAAAAAAAAAATTTGATTTTTGAGAAATTCTTTTTTTATTTTATTTTATTTTTATTGTCACTTTTAACTTCTGCTTTTCATTACAACTTTTGTCCCTGTCGTCCACTTTAATGTGAGCCTTTCTATATAAGTGTACTCAGATTTGTGGTAAGCTCACGATCCGCTTGCAATATATTTTAATGTAATGTTAAATATTTTGATGAGTAGAAAATAAAAAAAAATGATTGTGGGAAATTTATGTGATAAGTTATGTAAGAAGTTTATATAGGCCATGGGAAGTTATTTCTAGTAATTTTGAAATTCATATGTTCACCTTTTATTGACTAAACAAAAACAGTCATAATTGCGCCTACTAATAGAAGAAAAAGCCATGTGACAGGCCTTGACCAAATCTTAGTAATACTACTAATGTTTCTTTATTATAATAGTGTATATATAATAGTATAGATGTTTATACGGGAATCATTTTTTTCTATTGAAATGAGCTAATTGTATTCATTTTATTTTACAAGAGCCCCCATCACATCGGTGAGTATAAATTGCTAGCCAAAACCTTAAGATTTACCTTTCAAAATCTCCATAATTAACTCACCTTATCAAGTTCGAATGATAATTGACATAAGAGAGAATAATTTATACATGTTCCCTGATACAAAACTGATTATGTTGACCGAAAAGAAGATATAAAACTGATTAGCATGCGTAAGTTAATCCAGACAAGATGAAAGCTAATGAATATGTGAAGTCTTTGTGATACTATGTAGTTGTGGTGATGATGGCCGGATTCGAGGGTGGAGGTGGAAGGAAATCTCACTAACAGAGGGGCATATTCCATTGCGAGGTAATTAAATATGAATTTTGCAAAAGGTTTTTCAGTTCACATGCCTTGTGGACATACTTTAGAATTGTTATCTTGATTTCTGTTTTTTTTTTCTCCCTAAAATCTATATGTAGATTGTGTTAAATATGTTTTGACCAAAGTAGGATCCCTCTGGGACATCCAATCCGCATTGCATTACCCTTTGGCATATGCACAGTAAGGATGCTATTCTTCATCTTGGCACATGCTTTTTTGAGATATTCTAGAGGTCGGAGAAATACTTGAGAAATCTATGCGTCTTGGACTGATACTTGATACTTCTCTGACAGTCATGCCTGTCTGATTACTGATGTTGTGATGTTTCCAGCTCAGCTTTAATTTTAAAATTTTATGTTGGCATTGTGAGAACATGTGATGTATGCCTCACCAGGATGGCATTGGTGAGGAAATTGGTATCAACCTAAGACTAAATGATCCTTATGCCGTATCAGTTTCTGTTTTGGTTGTCATGGAACCCAGATCAAAGATCATTATCGGTGTTTAT
>JAOTRH010151321.1:0-13270 GCA_034768845.1 Heliamphora exappendiculata | reverse complement strand
TAAATTTAATTGGCGGGTATCGAAAATCTTAACGTGGGGAGAAATGGTAAGCATTTAATAATAGGAGCTCAATACAATAAGGTCTTAAGATTATGGGTCAGAGTGTAATTATAGTTATTTAGTGGTATGAATTGTAATTCAATGTTTTATGAAAATTGAAGAAACCACTGCGTCTTTCCATAATTACAGAAACCGTTGATATGTGTTTATGTTCCATTGGAAGTTACACTCATAATTACTCCCCAGTCCCTACTGTAACCCTATATATATACAGATATGCTGAACCAGTTTGATATAATATCATATGAGATATATCATAATTTGTCTTTCAAGACAAGAGATATCTGAGTTCTGCCGGTACGAGTTCTCGATAGTCTGTAGCACACACTATGATCGAGGATCGCATAAGGGAATACAGTAGAAGATCTGACAGGAGCTTCAACTCGGAATCAAATCGTAGTTGAAGAATCGATCGACAAAAGATATTCTTCTGAATTAACTTTGGTTACACGAGTTTTAATTTGATCGTTTGACGTAAAAAAATTTATCTGGAGCCCGTTTCGGCGTTTTCCCGTCTAGTTAATTTTTTTTATCGAAAATCGTTTGTAAAAACAATGATTTTGACTGTTTTGCCTCCAACAAATTAGTATCAAAGTCGTTTTATTTTTTATTTACGGTTATCGGGCCGGGTATTTTTTATTTACGATCATCATTCATTCAAACCCTTAACTTTGTTTTGTAAGCGTTTTAATCCCAGTTTTATGATAATCATTTATTTTCATATTTGATTGAATGGTTTGAATGAATGATGATTATATTTGTTTTTTATCATGGGGGTTGACCGTGATAGATTAATTTTTTAGATCGAATGTGAGCCTACGGGATATAGGTTTCGATGTAAAATATTTTATGTTCTTTAAGTGTTTTTAATTTATTAAAAAAAATAATAAGAACATGTATAGAAGAACGAAGGCGGCGGCAATTCCGGCGGTTTTAGCCACAAATAGTTTTTTTTCATTGTTTTGCAATTTTTTTTCCTCTCCAGAATTTTTTCTGGATAATAAAAAAAAAGCATACAGAACCACAGCAGCACCAAAAGCCAAGAAGTTCGGCAGCAGTTTTTTTTCAAGAAAGCAGCAGGTTTTTCTTTCATGCAAAAAGGCTGTGCCAAACGCTGCCTTGGGCAGCGCACAAACAGGAGCGCAAACAGTGGCGCAATCCCAGGCGCTTTCTCAGGCGGTTTCCACAGCAAAGAAGGGGCTGTTTGGTTAGAAGGGGCTGTTTGGTTGATAAAGCACTGAAGCAGTTTTTTCCCAAAAAGCCAGCGCCAAACAGCGCTTTCCATCCCAAACGGCAGCAGTGCCAAAAGCCAAATGCGGCACAGTTTCCAACAGCACAATTCCTAAGCAAAGCAGCAGCGCCAGCAAGCAGGCTGCGGCTATCCCAACACTGTTTTGTTTTTTTTCAAAATGCAAACACCAAACAGTGTGCAGCGCAATATCCGAAAGAGTTTCAGAGCAATCCCAAACTCAGCGCAACTGTTCGGTGCAAATCCAAACGGAAGCAGCGGATGCAAATCCCGAAATAGTCTGTTTTGCTTGCGGTGTGAAGCAGCAGATTGAAGTTTTTTTTAATTCCAAACGTAAGTGAATTCACAGCAGCGGTTTAGTTCATGTAAAACTTCGCACAAAAGCATGCAGTAACTGAAAGATTAAAAATTTATCTTTTAAATAGGATTAATTTAATTATAAAATTGGGATATTTATATTTATCGTGTATTTAATTTTTTTTAATTACGTGGATGATAAATATTAATTTTATTTATCTTGTTAATTTAATTAATTCAAAATTTTGATTTTAACTAAAAAATTTTATAATAAAAATAAAATTAAGTTTTTTTTAATTAATTAAATGGAAAAATTTTAGATATTTTATTTTTTTACAAAATATCACGGTTGAAGAATTTTTTTAAAAAAATCAGATATCTTGAAAAAACGCGAGAATTAATTTCGGATTTAAAATTAATTAAATAGAAAAATATTTAATTAAAATAAATTATTATTTTTCAAAAAATGTATGACGATAAATAAAATAAAAAAATATCTTTAATCACTACCTTAGCTGAAAAGCTAAAGAAAAAACTGTGTATTTATTAAATTTTATTTGTTACACATTTAAACATGAAAAGATGGTTTGATAAATCAGAATCTTTGAGAATCGTGTATACGGAAAGATGTTTGATTCTTTCAGATCGTGTGACTTTCGAAATTAATAAATTTATTTTAATTAAATAAATTTTTATAATCCTAAAAAATATTTTAAAAATCTAAGTGAGAGCGAAAATTTATTCATAGATAAATCATGCAGTCTCCATCACTAGTTTGCAGGCGATGTAATTAAACCCTGCGTGTTGGCACTAAGGCCTTTATTCCCATCGGACAGATTAATTGCGGTATCGCAAGTACAAACCTCATTTAGGGATAATTTTAGATAATTGTTAGTGTGGATTACTTCTCCATCTGAAGGGTTCATTGTGAAGTAATTGATTTGGGATTAGGTGATGGTTAACACTTAGCTGTATATAATAGTATTCTCTCCATCTGAGTAACTGCTATTATGTACTTCATTGAAACTATGTTAGCTATTTAATTTTACTTGGTATGGTCAGTTTCCTAGATAGAAAAATTAAAAAGATTTGGCCTGTCTAATCTTATAATAGATAGTAGACGTCCACCTATCGTGGCATTCTATTCTCAGGTTACCAGGCTGCTGGCGAATTAATTTTAAAATGGTAAAGGGAATTAAATTAAAATAAATTCAAAATTTTGCTCATCATAATTAATGATATTTTAATTATGTGATTTTTAGAATTAAAATAATTTTCAATCCATTCGCTTTAATACTGAAAGAAAACAAACTAACGGAATTGAATTTTGTTGACTGAAAATATAACTTGGATATACCTTTAATTACAAATGGTATTCATTCAATACTAGAAAATGTGTTTGTTTTTTAAAAAAAGTTCTTCCTCTCAGCCGAAAGGTATGAAGAAGAAAAATGTTCAGAAATAGAGAGACACGATTTTCAGGATAGTTAATGGGCCACAGACTGGTATGAAAAAATCAAAAGGTAGATGTTTTCACTACAACTAGACCTGACACTGAAAAAAGCTATATCTATTATTTCTCAAAAGGCAAAACAAAAAAGGTAATTTCTGTTCACTAGTTCTGGAAACATGTTTAGTGATGTTATCTACCAGTACCTGGTGTTTAGATACGGGAGCCACTAATCATGTTGTAATTCATTGCAGGAGTTCCAAGTAACCTGACAACTTAGTGATAGGAAGATTTACCTGTATATGAAAAATAATACAAAGGTAACAACAGTTGCAGTAGGAGATGTAACTGTCAGTTTTGGTAGAGTTTGAGTTTTAATATTGAGAGATTGTCTTTATGTACCTACTATTAGAAGGAACTTAGTTTCCTGGATTGGCGAAAGACGGATATTTGATTTATTTTAATAACTCTGTGGTTATTAAGGATAATAAACGGGTCATCTATTCTGGTACATTGGTGGATGATCTTTATATTATTACTCCTATCTCTCCTACACTGCAACCAACTGAAATGAATAACACATCTACTTTACCATATAAGAGAAAATTTTCTTCTTTAATGAACCAAACGTTTCTTTGATACTTACGCTTAGGTCATATTAATCTAAAAAGAATAAACAGACTGGTAACAGATGGATCTTTGAGTTTATTAGAAGTGGCGGCACTTCCAGTATGTGTATCTTGCTTAGAGGATAAGATGACCAAAAGGCCCTTTTCGGCCAAAGACTATAAAGCTAAAGAACTGTTGGAGTTGGTTCATTCTAATGTGTGTGGTCCTATAAAAATCTGGGCTAGATGTGGCTTTGAGTATTTCATCAGTTTTATTTATGACTACTCAAGGTATGAATACATTTAGCTGGTGCACCGTAAGTCTGAATGCTTTGAGAAATTCAAAAAATTCAAGGTAGAGACGAAGAAGTGTCTGGGTAAAAATATCAAATCACTATGATTCGACCGCGGTGGAAAATATCTCTTTAGAGAGTTTAAGGACTATTTGTCATCAGTGGGGATTACATCATAATTGACTGCACCTGGCACTTCACAGCATAATGGTGTAGTAGAAAGAAGGAATATGACTCTTATAGAGATGGAAAGATCAATGATGAGTTATTCAGGTTTACCAAATTCGTTTTGGAGACTCGCTTTAGAGACAGTGGCTTACATTCTGAACACAGTATCTTCTAAATCAGTACCTTTTACTCCCACATAATTGTGAATCGGGCGTAAGCCTAGTCTGAAACACATTCAGATTTGTGGGTGTCTAGTACATTTGCTGAAAGAGAACATGGGTAAGTTAGAACTGAGGACAGAAGTCTGTTTCTTTGTGGGGTATCCTAAGGGAACGAATGGTGGCCTATTTTATAATTTTAAAGATCAGAATGTCATTGTTAGCACCAATGCCCGATTCTTAGAAGAGGATTATATTATGAATCATATGCCCAATAGCAAATATATTCTGAAAGAACTGAGAGAAAATACCAGTAGAATAGAAGAGGAACCACAAGTCACTGATATTCTATTACCTCGTCGTAATGGGAGGATTAGCGAGACAGGTGCAAATCAAGAATAAGATGATGATGCACATGGTTCAAATTATGTACAGACTGTTACTGCTAGTACACAGACATAGGTAGTGCCTCATTGTAGTCGGAGGGTTGTTCATCAACCTGATCAATATATGTTCTTGGGAGAGTCATTTGATAAGATCCCAGCAATACTAGATACCAAGCCCTGTAACTACAATGAAGCACTACAAGATAAAGATGCAGATCTTTGGCAAATTACTATGAATTTAAAGAAAGAATCAATGTATTATAATTAGGTCTGAAAACTTGTAGAACCATCCAAAGGAATAAAATTCATTGGATGTAAGTGGATCTATAAGAAGAAGAGAGGAGCAGACGGGAGGATTGAGACTTTCAAAGCTAGGCTTTTGCTAAAGGGTTCACTCAGAAAGAAGAGATCGATTATGAGGAAACCTTTTAGCCGGTAGCCATGCTTAAGTCTATCTGAATTCTCTTATCCATTGCCGCACATTTCGATTACGAAATCTGACAAATGGACGTCAAGACAGCTTTCCTTAACAGAAGTCTTGACGAGTGTATCTATATGATACAACCAGATGGATTCATTGCAAAGGACCAGAAACACATGTTGTGTAAGCTAAAGAGATCCATTTATGAACTTAAGCAGGCATCGAGGTCTTGGAACACTCAGTTTGATCAAGCTACAAAGTCATATTATTTTGGTCAAAGTCCAAATGAGTCATGTTTGTACGAGAAGCGTAACAGAAGCGTGGTGATTTTCTTAGTACTTTATGTAGATGATATTTTGCTCATCGAAAATAATGTGGGGGCATTATCTATGATTAAAGTATGGTTATCTAGGCAGTTCGATATGAAGGACTTGGGAGAAGCCAGTCACATCCTTGGGATCAAGCTTGTGCGAGATCAAAAATAAAGGATGTTGGGCTTATCACAAGCAAAGTATATCGATGATATCCTTGCTCATTTTAGCATGCAAGATTTCAAGAAATGGTTTATCTCTTTCAGACATGGAATGACTCTATTCAAGAATCGATGTCCTATGACACCTAATGAGATAGAGAAAATGAAGGTAGTTCTTTATGCTTTGGTAATAGAAAGTCTCATATATGCTATGCTTTGCACTACACGTAATATCTACTTTGCCATTGGCTTGGTTAGAAGATATCAGTCTAGCCTCGGATAGGAGCATTGAACAACGGTAAAGAATATAATCAAGTAGCTAAAAAGAAATAAGGATTATATGTTGATTTACTAGGCAGATAGTTTAGTACATTTGGGATACACAGACTCAGATTTTCAGTCAGGCATAGAGCTTGTATCAGGAGACAAGTTTGCAGATAATTTACAAAGAACTTACCGGTTAAAACTTTTGATAGTCATGTAAAGAGAATAGGAGTAAGATGTATGACAGTGTGGTTTTGAGTATAAGTGAGAGATTGCTGTGGTTGATATACTGAAAATTATATTTTTAGTATTTAATTTTAATTTTAATAAAATTAATTTTTTTATTTTATGAGAATCTTTATGAGTAACATATGTATATAATTTCTTAATGTTATATATAGATGTCCGATATTCTGTATAATATTTAATCTGGTGTGTAGAGTACAACTTATACATAGAAGATTAGATTTTAGGTTCTTGCAGAATATAAGTTTTATGTTCACAGTTT
This sequence comes from Heliamphora exappendiculata, assembly GCA_034768845.1. Taxonomy (NCBI): domain Eukaryota; kingdom Viridiplantae; phylum Streptophyta; class Magnoliopsida; order Ericales; family Sarraceniaceae; genus Heliamphora; species Heliamphora exappendiculata. The sequence goes on along the minus strand of JAOTRH010151321.1, from coordinate 6,936 downwards.
AGATGGAAATTGACATATTATCGGTACGATTGTAGTACATAATTTTAATAGACCTGTATTGGTTACGGAAAACAGATAATAGCGTCATCCATTATTCTGACTTTCTGTGCTAGTACACTTTGTGTGTATTGAAAATGACATTTGGGGTAATTAATTTTATACTGACTATATAAATTATTTCACACCTCAAGGTTATTTTGAATAGTGCTTATCCTCTTAATTCTAAAATAATTATTGATTTGCGTATATTTAATATTCGTTATTTTAATTTATTGGAGGGTGCGATCTTATATTAGTTTATTTTCTATTGAGTTAGATAGCGGTGTTATTTATATTATAAATATTAATTATTGTCAAAATTCACGTCTCGAATGATCGGGATTAACGATACCCCCTTAAGAAAATTTATAAGTTTTAACCGGGTAAAACCCTGCAGATGGATTTAATTATCCGACAGTCAAATAAATTAAGCGAAATGGCTTAAGGAATATCAAGATGCCGATTAAATTAAATTGTCAATAATTAAAATTAATTAACGGGTATCAAAAATCTTAACGTGGGGAAAAATAGTAAGCATTTAATAACAGGAGCTCAATGCAAAAATATATTGAGATTTTGGGTCAGAGTGCAATTATAGTTCTTTAGTGGCGTGAATTGTAATTTAGTATTTTAAGAAAATTGCAGAAACCACTGCGTCTTTTCACAATTGCAGAAATTGCTAGTAGGTATTTGTGTTCCATTGGAAGTTTTACTCATAATTACTCTCCCGGTCCCTGCTGTAACCTTATATATTTGCAGGTAGGTTGAACCAGTGTGATATCATATCATATGAGATATATCATATTTTTTCTTTCAAGACAAGAGATATTTGGGGTCAGCCAGTATGAGTTCTCAATAGTCTGTAATCCACACTATGTTCAAGGATCGCGTAAGAGAATACAGTAGAAGACCTGATAGGAGTTTTAACTTGGAATCAAATCGTAGTTGAAGAATCGATCGACAAAAAGTATTCTTCTGAATTAACTTTAGTTGCTCAGGTTTTATTTTGATCGTTCGACATAAAAAGTTTTATCTAGAGCCCGTTTTGATGTTTGTCCGTCCAGTAATTTTTTTCCAAAAATCGTTTTCTTGGTAGTTTTGCCACCAACAATTAGGGTGTCTACAATGATAGGTGCACCATCTATTCAGTCCGCACAGGGATGAAAGACTTATCGGCATCGAAAGCAGCAGCCAGTAGCTCAGACTTTTAGGGTTGCGGAAGGGGATGCTTCAATTCAGTCAGCGCAACTGCCCACAGCGCAAAGCTATGGTGGCTAGACCGTGGGACCGTCGGATTGAATATATGCCCTTACAGATCTCAGTCCATCCATGGCACCGGTTGTGCCAGATGCTATAGCGACTATCTCTGTTATCAGAGGTACTCTCTTAGTGTACAAATCATGGGCCAATGTTCTTGTCGACACGAAAGTATCGCATTCTTTTATCTCATCTGCTTTTACATTGATTTCAGGTTGGAGATAGACTCGTTGGGTAGCACGCTATGTGTAGAGACCCCGGTCAATGGAAATGTGGTATTGGGACGAGTCTGTAAATCCTGTGAGTTAGAGATCGCAAGCCACTATTTAGAGTTTGATTTCATCATTCTCGACATGATCACATTTGATATCATCCAAGGGATGGATTGGCTGACCACCTATTGTGCCTATATCGATTGTGATCGACGGAGGGTATCGATTTGTACACCTGGGGGTGATTGGTTTTGCTTCGTGGGTGATTGGGACCATGGTTCAGTGCCCATGCCCGGTGTTGTGCAAATCGAGGAAGCCTTAGTTTCCTCTTTTTTGCTCTCATGTTGGATGATATTGCTAGGGGTTGAAGAGAGTTTTTCCCTATGGTTTGTGACTATCTAGATGTTTTTCCTGACGATTTATTTGAGTTGCCATCGAGTCGTAAGGTAGAGTTTTCTATCAATCTTATTTCGGGAGCCGTTCCTATTTCGATGTCGTCTATTTGTTTTGCACCAGCAGAGTTGCGAGAACTTAAGATACAGTTTTAGGAGTTTCTTAATAAGGAGTTTATACGCCCGAGTACGTCGCCGTGGGGAGCTTCGGTCTTGTTTGCCAAAAGGAATGATGGGTCCACCTTTCTACAGCGATTAAAAGACTGAAAACTTATCTGGATACAGAAATTAGAAACTCGATAGAGTTTCAGCTCGATGAAAAAATCGGGCAATATTTATCTTGTTTATTTATTTATATAAATTTTGTGAATGATAAATATTGATTTTATATTTCCTGTTTAACTTAATTAATTTAAGAAAATTCAATTTTAATTAATATTTTGAAAAGAAAAATAAAATTAAGTTTTTTTAATTAAAAGTTTTTTAATTAAAAAAAACTTTAGATATTTAATTCTTTACAAAATAATACGTTTAAGATGATTTTTTAATAAATCGGATATTTGGAAAAAACATAAAAATTAATTCTCATATTTTGGATTAATTAAATGAAAAATATTTAATTTTAATAAATTAATTTTTTTTTGAAAAATATGTAACGTACAAATAAAATATTTAAATGCCTTTATTAATACCTTAGCTGTAAAGTAAAGGAAAAACTATGCATTCATTAGTAATTTTATTTGTTACACAATAAAACACGAAAAGATAGTTTGACAAATCGAAATCTTTTAGATTATGCACACGGAAAGATGGCTTAGAATCTTACGGATTATGTAATTTTCGAAATTAATAAATTTATTTTAACTAAAAGAATTTTTGTAACCCTCAATTTTTTTAAAAAAAACTAAGTGGGAGAGAGAATTTTATTCACAGATAAATCCCGCGATTTTCATCACCAGTTCGTAGGTAATATAATTAATTCTGCATGTTGACAGCAATGTTTTTCTCCTCATTAGACAGAATTAATTACGTTATTAACAGTACAAACTTTTTCCGGGGATAATTCTGGATAACTATTAGTGTGGATCATTTCTCCATTTGAAAGGTTCATTGTGAAGCGATTGATTCGAGATTGGGTAGTAGTTAACACTTAGCTGAAAATATTGTATCCTCTCCATCTGAGTCACTACTATTATTTTTTAGACCAAAATTATGTCAGCTTTTTAATTTTACTTGGCATGGTCTGTTGTCTAGATAGTAAAATTAATAGGAATTGGCCTGTCTAGACAAACGATGGATAGTAGACGTCCTCCCATTGAGGCATACTATTCACAGGTACCAGGTTGTTGGCGAGTTTTTTTTAATTGAGAGAGAACCAATTTTAAAGTAAATTTAAAATTTTACTCGTCATAATTAACGGTTATTTTAATTATGTGATTCTTAGGATTAAAAATGGCGTTCAATCCACTGGTTAATATACTTAAAAAGAACAAACTAACAGGATCGAATTTTAATAACTGAAAATGTAACTTGGATATAGCTTTAACTACCAAGAGTATTTTTTCAATACTAGGAAATGTGTTTGTTTCTGAAAAAAGATTTTTCCCATGGGCCAAAAGGTAAAAAGAAGAAAAAAAAGGTTTAGAAATAGGATGGCACGATTTCTAAGGTAGTTAGTGGGTCACGAGCTGGTCTTAAAAAGCTGAAAGAAAGATATTTTTACTGCAACCAGACACGGCACTGAAAAAAGCAATGTCCAGTTTATCTCAACAAGATGAACAATTAGGGTAATTTCTGTTTACTGGTTGTGAAAACATGTTTAGCGGTGTTATCTACCGGTACCTAGTGTGTAGATATAGGAGCCACTAATCATATCTGTAAGTCATTATAGGGGTTCTAGAAAATCCAATAACTTAATGATGGGAAGATTTACCTGCATGTGAGCAATAATACAAAGGTGACAGCAGTTGTAGTTGAAGATGTCACTTTCAGTTTTAGTAGAGATCAAATTTTTATATTGAGAGATTATCCTTATGTACCTTTCGTTAGAAAGAATTTAGTTTTTGTTTCTACATTGGTTAAAGATGGATTTTTGATTTATTTTAATGACTATGTAGTTAGTAAGGATAATAAATGGGTTATCTGTACTGATACATTGGTGGATGATCTTTATGTTATTACTCTAATTTCTCATGTACTTCAACTGACTGAATTGAATAACACATCTAATTTACCATATAAGAGAAATAATCCTTCTTTAATGAACCAAACATTTCTTCAGTACTTAGCTTGGGTCATATTAATCTAAAAAGAATAAATAGAGTGGTAGAAGATAAACCTTTGAGTTCATTGGAAGTGAATGCACTTTTAGTCTGTGAGTCTTGCTTAGAGGGTAAGATAACCAAGAGGCCCTTCTCGGCCAAAGGTTATAGAACTAAAGAACCGTTGGAACTGGTTCACTCTGATGTGTGTCGTCCTATGACTATCTGGGCTAGAAATGGCTATGAGTACTTCTTCAGTTTCATTAACGACTACTCAAGGTATGGATACATTTACCTGATGCACTGTAAATCTGAATGGTTTGAGAAATTCAAAGAATTCGAGATGGAGGTAGAGAAACATTTGGGTAAAAGTATCAAATCACTACGATCCGATCGTGGTGGAGAGTACCTCTTTGGAGAGTTTAAGGACTACTTGTCGTCAGAGGAGATTATACTTCAGTTAACTACACCGGGCACTTCACAGCAGAATGGTGTAGTAGAAAGAAGAAATAGGACTCTTATAGAAATGGTAAGGTCGATGATGAGTTATTTGAATTTACCTGATTCGTTTTAGGGACTTGCATTAGAGACAGCGGCTTATATTGTGAATTTGGTACATTCTAAGTTAGTACATTCTAGTCCCACAGAATTGTGGATCGAGTGCAAGTCTAGTCTGAAACATATTCGAATTTGGGAGTGTTCAGCACATGTGCTAAAAGGGAACGTGGATAAGTTAGAATAGAGGATAGAAGTCTGTTTCTTTACCGGGTATCCCAAGGGAACGAATGGTGATTAATTTTATAATTCTAAGGATCAGAAGGTCATTGTTAGCACCAATACTCAATTTTTGAAAGATGATTATATTATAGACCACAGGCCCAAAAGTAAAATTATTCTAGAAGAATTGTGAGAAAATACCAGTACAATGGAAAAAGAATAATAAGTCATTGATATCCCATTGTCTCGTCGTAGTGGGAGGATTATCGAGATAGGTGCCAATCCTAAACCAGATCAAGGTGCTACCATTAACATACCTGATGAGCATGTGGATAATGGTGCACAGGGTTTAGATTCTGCACAGCGCGTTATTGCTAGTACACAGACACATGTAAGGCCTTGTCGTAGTGGGAGGATTGTTCCTTAATCCGGTCGGTATATGTTCTTAGAAGAGTCTTTTGACAAGATCCCGATAGAACTACAATGAAGCACTCGAGGATAAAGATGCAAATCTTTGGCAAAAAAACTATGAATTCAGAGATGAAATCTATGTGTTCTAATAAGGTATAGGAACTTGTAAAACCACTTGAAGGGATAAAACCCATCGGATGTAAGTGAATCTACAAGAGAAAGAGAGGAGCAGACGGGAAGGTTAAAACCTTCGCAGCTAGGCTTGTTGTAAAATGGTTCACTTAGAAAGAAGTGATCGATTATGAGAAAACTTTTTTGCCGGTAGCCATACTTAAGTCTATCCAGATTCTCTTATCCATTGCGGCTCATTTTGATTACAAAATTTAGCAAATGAATGTCAAGGCAGCTTTCCTTAACAAAAGTCTTGACGAGTATATCTATATGGTATAACCAGACGATTTCATAGCAAAGGGCTAGGAGCACATATTGTGTAAGCTTAAGAGATCCATTTATAGACTTAAACGGGCATTAAGGTCTTAGAATACTCGGTTTGATTAAGCCATAAAGTCTTATGATTTTGATTATAGTCCAGATGAGTGCTGTGTGTACAAGAAGTGCAGCGGAAGCGAGGTGGTCTTTCTAGTACTTTATGTAGACAATATCTTGCTCATTGAAAATGATGTGGGGGTGTTATTTCAATAAAAGTGTGATTATTTGGACAGTTCGATATGAAAGACTTGGGAAAATTCAGTTGCATCCTTGGGATCAAACTTTTGCGATATCGAAAACAAAAGATATTGGGCTTATCACAAGCAAAGTATATCGATGACATCCTTGCTCGTTTTAGCCTGCAGGATTTCAAGAAAGAATTTTTTTCTTTTCAAGCATGGAATCACTCTATCCAAATATTAGTGTCCTAAGACACCTGATAAAATAGAGAATGTGAAGGCAGTTCCTTATGTTTCGACAGTATGAAGCTTAATGTATGCCATGCTTTATACCAGACTCGACATCTGCTTTGCTATTAGCATGGTTAGCATATATTTGTCTAACCCAGGACATGAGTATTGGACTTCGGTAAAGAATATAATCAAGTACCTGAAAAGGACTAAGGATGAAATGTTGGTTTACCAGGTAGATAGTCTAATACCTCTGGGCTACACAGACTCAGACTTCTAGTCAGACAAAGATTCTCGTAAGTTTACCTTAGGATATGTGTTTACCTCGGGAGGTGGAGCTATAAGTTGGAGGAGTATCAAGCAGCTCTGCATTACTAATTCCACCATGGAGGCCGAGTACGTGGCAGCTTCTGATGCAACCAAGGAGGCCATTTGGCTCAGGAACTTCCTGTTGGATCTAGATGTGGTGCCTTTAGTTCAGCTGGCTATTACACTTTATTGTGACAATAGCAAAGCAGTTGCAAACTCGAAGAAGCCAAGAGTCCACAAGAAAGGAAAGCACATTGAGCATAAGTATCATCTGATACGAGAAATTGTACAGATGGGTGATATTGCTGTTAGATCTAGGCAACCCAAGAGGGGGGTGAATTAGGTCTTTTCTATTTTAAAGAAAATTTAAAGCCTTTTTTGAAATCTTTTAATATTGCAATATGAAAAGGTATGCAAGAATATAATCAATGCAACTATT
>JAOTRH010151310.1:0-13270 GCA_034768845.1 Heliamphora exappendiculata | reverse complement strand
GAATTAAGCAATTGATTAAAAGATTAAACTAAATAAAAGCAATTAAATAAGGACAAGATTAACTATGTAAGTAAGAAGGAATACAGGAATTGAGATTAAATGTAACATGATCACCCCAAAAGAGAGAGAATAGGGTTATAAAGACCGGGAGTCCAAGCGAGGTACCTAGATTGTCGGGGAATCCTCAAGTCTGGAAATGTGCTCCAATTATCCAATCCTTGGGGGGTGATCCAAGCAATGTAGGTTTCAATGTAAATTGGGAGATTAGGGACTCGGTATCTCGGCAGGGTTTCGGCGTCGGGACTCGGTATATCGGCAGAGTTTCTCTCACTCAAAATTTTTACTGAAAATGTATGCCGGGGTGCGGTATTTATAGAAATTTTCAACCAATGAGGTGCTGCCACATTTTGGGACACATCAGGCCATTTGAAGTTGGCGGCCGCCACAATGCAAGTTGGCAACCGCTGGGTGGGAAAAGGGTCTATTGGCGGCCGCCACAATGTGAGTTAGCGGTCGCCATGTTGGATAGGGTTTCCAAGAGATTCTATTGATGGCCGCCACAATGAACATGGTGGTCGCCATTTCTGACAATGACTTAGGCAACAAGTTATTGATGGTTTGGTACAATTTCATTGGTTTCGGAGATTTTGAAGGTTTTTGATGGCTGGGTTCAAATACCGAGCTTGGATCACCTCCCGAGGATCGTACTGAGGCACTATTCCACATGTTTTCATCATCGGATTTGCCTAAGATTAGGCGGGGTTAAATTGGGGTGTCTACAGCGATCGCCACTTTGATTATACTTTTTTTGGTTTTTCGATCTTCAGCCTTTTCATGCCTTATAAATACAACCTTGGAGGCCTTGTTTTCTATTACTCTTACTCAGGTGGATGGTCCCCTTTCTTCATAGATTGAGGCATTCTCCCATATCGAGCGTTTGAACTTTGCCTCTTTCGGTATCAACTCCTTATTCCCTCTCGTGGGCGTAAAGATTGATGGACCTTTACTGGAGGCTGGTACTCGATTATAGGATTCGCAGTCCCATGTCTTTCGATTTGGCCTCGAAGAACTATGCCCCACTGTGGAGGAGTTTGTTTCTATCTTAGACTTGACTCCGCAAAGTTTCGTTGTTGTTCCTAACCCCTTCGTCTTGACTCGACAACAAGTGATGTAGCTTTGTGGTCTGTCTAGAATGGAGTCTTCTCTATTGACATCAGGTGACTGCCTTGACATTTCCTGAATTATTGAGAAATTTTGTTCTACTGGTGACCTTAGTGACCTCAATTTTTAGCTGCGGCAATATTATGCTCTTTGTTTCTATCTTATTGCTTGGTATCTTCTTGTTCCCTCTAACGGGCGAGTTAGCTGCGCAATGGTTGACATTACTGGTCAGATGTGGATGGGGAAGGACTTTGTGCCCATTGTCTTAGCCGAGACGCTACTCGGCCTAGATGCTGTCCATCGTGGTGAGACCACTACTTTTGCTGGCAGCCCCTTACTTCTCCAGGTAAGCTTAAAATCTCTCTTTATCAAACTGTTATCATACTGCAAGGCTTTTCTCTGACTGATCTAACTTTTGTTACAGATCTGACTGATGGAGAAGGTGAATCTTGTACAGAAACCACCTACCGATAGACACAGCGCTGCAGCTTTCCTTTATCGCCCCTACTATTAGATTGCAATATTGAGGCGGCCTGGCAACAGTACCTCTCATCTCTGACTGGCCCAGATATCACGTGGCAGTGCCCTTGGTGGCAAATTCCTGCCATGACTCTGACTACCATGGGTCACCCTGGTGTTCTGCTGGTTGGTCTGCATCAGACTACTTTCTATTATCCATGTCGAATCATGCAAAAGTTCGGTCGTAGTCAAGTTATCCCTCCCAATATCTGAGACCATTTATTTTCATTTATACTACGGGTGCCATTTCTAGCATTGTATCAAAATGCCTGGCTATCTCGTTCTTGTATGGAGATGCAGGAGTTGTAGTGTCTTGATCTTTCTGTCGAGTACAAGATATGGCTGATGCAGGATAGGGAGAAGAAATACAAAGAAAAAGGAAATCAAGTAGCAAAAAGGAGGAGGATTTGAGGCCTCCTACTTTGTTTCAAAGATTTTATAGCTTGCCTTGGGACTCGTGTACCCTCCCTTTTATTTTCAAAACTTTGTAATCCGAAACTAAAGTAAGGAAAAGAAGGTTTAAAATTATCCAAAGTTTTGTTTTTCAGTTCAATTAAATGACTTTATTATTAAAATTCAGAAATAAATTTACATTGGTTTTACTTAGATTCAAAGATGGTTTTAACAGAGAATGTGGCCGGACTTCTCCAAAAAAGCTGCCTACGTATCCCAAGAAAGTGGAATCAAGCCTTAACGTAGTTCAGGCTTGGTATTCACTTGCAAGATTTTTTTGATGTTCTTGTTTGCTGCCTCAACTGCTCCATTGGTCTGCGGTCGATATGGTGAGGACTTATGAGCTCCTATCCGATATTCCTCGAAAAGATCCAAGACCTCTCCTTGAAAATGTGAGCCATTATCCTAGATAACCTCACAGGGGACCCCGTACTGGCAAATGATGTTTTACTTAATGAATTTAGCAACATGAGAGGCTTTTAGTACCGAGTAGGAGGTTGCTTCCACCCACTTGGTAAAGTAGTCAATGGCTACTAAAATGAACTTGTTCCCATTTGACGCCTTCGATGATACTCTGCCGATCACATTAATGCCCCATACTGAGAATGGTCATGGCAACGTCAGGTTATACAGTTGAGATGGAGGAACGTGTATAAGGTTTGCGTAAAAATGACACTTATGGCACCTTTGCATGAACTGCATACAGTCTGTCTCCATTGTCATCCAAAAGTATCCTTGTCGTAGGATCTTCTTGGCTAACATGTTTCCACTAATGTGTGGCCCACAGACTCCTGCGTGTATCCCTTTCATCAACTCTTGACCTTAATTAGTGTTGACACACAGCTTATTGACTCCAATATGTCATTGTTTATACAGTCTACCACTGTAAATGACAAACTGTGCAGATAATCTTCATATTGTCCTTTTGTCCTTTTTACTAGCAAACTTGGGATATTCTCTTTTCTCCACAAAGTTCTGAATGCCAAAATACCATGAAAGGTCGTCGATGCTATCCTCAATTGATGCTGTCATCTCATATGTCGGCTTTCTCTTCTGTTCAATTATCAAAGGCCTCATTCGGACTCCAGGTGGTATGTCGATCATGGATGCTAGGGTGGCTAGTGCGTTGATGAACTTGTTCTGCAGTCTTGGCACATGGGTAAAGATTACTGATTCAAAACACGGTATTAGTTTCTCTAACTCTTGATGGTAGAGAATCAATGTCACGTCATTGACCTTCCATTCTCCTCTTGCTTGTGAAACCACCAGCGCTGAATCTCTGATGACTTCTAGCTTCCTAGCCCCTAATTCTAAGGTTGCCTCCAATCCGACTAAACATGATTTATACTCAGCTTGATTGTTAGTAACTTCGAAATTGAGCTTCAAAGATAAAGGAACGTGTGATTCATCAGGAGTAACAAGAAGGACTCCTATTTAATAGCCATATTAATTGGATGTGCCATCAAAATATAGAGTCAAATTGTCATCCCCGACTTTCATCAGCTGTTCGTCAGGAAACTGGAACTCTGTATCTTCACCTCCCTCAACTGGTTGATCAGCTAAGAATTCTATCACTACTTTACCCTTGACTGCCTTTCGGGTGACATATCTGAGGTTGAATTCTGATAACAACAGTAACCATCGAGCCACCTTTTTGTTAGTGCCGACTTTTTGAATAAGTACTTCAACGGGTCTATTCGGGAGATGATATTCACTGTGAAAGATAACATGAAATGCCTCAATTTTTGGGAAGCCCAAACCAAAGCCCAACATATCTTTTCCAGTAGTGTGTATTGTATCTATGTCCTCGTCATCTTCTTGCTTAAGTAGTAGACCGCCTTTTCAATTCCAGTTTCACCTTCTTGCGCCAGCATGCATCCCATAGCTGAGTTAGTCACTGACAAGTAGAGGATCAGTGGCCTATCAGGTTCAAGAGGAGCTAGAATAGGTGGATTTTATAGGTACTGTCGTACGGCATCAAAGGCATCTTGGCATTTCTGATCCCATTCAAACTCGACTCCTTTCTTTAGTAGACGGAAGAGCGGCTCATAGGTAGTTGTTAACTTTGCGATGAATCGACTGATGAACTGTATTTTACCCAAAAAGCCCCTAACCTCTCGCTTGGTCTTCAAAGGAAGTATTTCAAAAATTGCTTTGATCTTTGAAGGGTCCACTTCAATGCCTCGTTGAGTGATCATAAATTCAAGCATCTTTCCGGTGGTAACCCGAAGGCACACTTCTGTGGATTGAGTCACATCTTGTACGTCTAAATTCTTTCGAAGAACTTTCGTAGTGCTACGATGTGGCCATCCCGATCCTTGGACTTAACTATCATATCATCCACGTATACCTCGACCTCCTTATGTGTTATGTCATGCAGTAAAGCAGTGGTAGCCCTATGATAGGTTATCGCTGCATTTTTCAAGCCAAACGGCATCACACGATAACAATAAGTGCCCCAGGGTATAGTGACCGTCGTCTTTTCTTTGTCCTCGGGGTCCATTAGAATCTGGTTGTACCCGGAGAAGCCATCAATGAATGACAACAAGCCATGCCTCGCTATATTGTCTTCTAAGACGTCAATATGTGGCAGTGGAAAATCATCTTTCGGATTAGCCTTGTTGAGATCTCAAAAATCCGTAGACTCAGATACGTCCATCTTTCTTTAACACTGGGACAATATTAGCCACCCACTTTGGATACTCGGTTACCATCAGGAATCCGGCGTTGATCTATTTGGAAACTTCTTCTTTGATCTTTAGAGCCCATTCTAGCTGAATCCATTTCAACTTTTGTTTGACCAGTTTGGCATCGGGGTATAAGAGGATATGGTGTTGGACAATATTGGGATCAATTCCAGGTATGTCCTTGTAAGATCATACAAATACATCTTCGAATTTTTTTAATAAAGTTATTAATTGTCCTCGTTCGACTAAGGATAAAGAAAAATCGATTTGTACATTTTGTGGGTTAGTTTTATTACACAGATTTATTGACAAAGTTTTTTCAATTATTGATTAGGCACGCATTTCTTCTTCTATTTTTATTAGAAATTTTATTTCTTCGGGGATATCCCCGTTGAATTTAAAATTGTCAAAAAATGTGTGAAACAAATCAAATAAAGCAGAGTAATCAGAAATTTCGTTCATTTCATTGAAGGAAAGAGAATTACAAACTCAAAGGAAAAAATAGGGAGAGGTGCAAAAATAGACGTGCCCTCAACAACAGACTCAGACTCATAACAGACCACATGCGCATCACAGGATTCTAAGGTCAAGTTCTTCACTTCCATTGCAGTTGCATCAGCAATGAGCTTAGTGTAGTTTGTTAGTGTGCTAAAGCCCATCATGAAACAGTTTAGGTCGATTATGTGCAGCTGTGCCATCTTTTCATTGAATAATACTCCTATGCTGATTCCATCAAGCTTGTCCGCCCAATCTTTTTCTTGGATCTTCTTTCGTTCCTCTTCCCCTTTCACTGTTTCCTCTTCTTCTGTGTCTAATAATTGATGGCTAAAGAAGATCTCTAGCCCTGGCAACTTATGGTCATTTTCTTCGTCGATCCATGGCTCCAAAAAGTGGCAGTACGGGAAATCTTCTCTTTCTTTGACAAAATACCCGTTGAGTGTTCCTGAATAGTTGGTCTTTTGCCCCCTTTTAGGCCCTTCCAAATTTTCTTTCGTCGGTTTGTATCCAAGATTGAAATGGCGAGAAGTCGGCAATACCTGAACAAGTTCGGGAATTCCTTGTTACTTATGCCCTAGCCCCATATCCAGAAAGTAGGACATTTGTCTCGTTATCGTAATTGCTCTTGGGTTGATCTACATCTCTTCTTCATTCAATAGCATTTGCAGGGCCTACGCCTCATCGAGTCGGAAGCCACTTAGCGACACGTCTCCTTTGTCATGCTGAACTTCTAAGAGAGTCGAGCCTTCTCCTATTCGGGGTTGGATTCTGTCTTCTCCATGGATAGTCAGAACTGCCCCATTCTTTATCAGTTTCAACTTTTGGTGAAGGGTTGAGGATACTGCCTGGATGTTTGGATCATGCAGCCATGGCCTTCTTAGCAATAGGTTGAAAGAGGCTGGCACGCCCATTATGTGGAACTCAACTGATCACTCCAAAGGCCCTACTAATAATGTGAATGATACCAAACCCAACGCGTCTCTCCTCGTGTTATCGTTGGCCCAGACCCCTTGATTACTGGGTGTAAAATGTTCTGGCTTTAGTCCCAAGAAAATTGTTGTTCTAAGCGGACAAACATTTAGTTCGGAACCATTATCAATAAGAGTCACCGGGACCCACTTTTCCAAGCATTTAATGGTTATATGCAGGGGTTTATTATGGTTCTTTCCTTCCCCTGGTAGATCCTTATAAAAAAAAGAGATAACTTTTGGTTCTACAGTTGGCGGAATGAGTCCAACAAGCTGCTCTAGGGTCGTGTCTATCGAAATATTGGCATTATTCAGGACCTTCAGCACAGCTTATCTATGTTTGTGTGTGGCTATCAATAAACCCCAAATGCTGACATTGGCCAGTGTCTTTTTAAACTGCTTCAGCATAGCGTCATCCTCTTCTTCTTGTTCTTTCTCTTTCCCTTTCTTGCTTGGCTCTCCTTTCTCCAACTGAGTCGGCTTGAAATGCCACCCACTCCTAGTTAAATTTTCCACACCATTCTCAGGATCCCACAATCCTAGGATTGTACTTTCGATTTGTCTTACTTCGTCTATACACATGGGGCTTTTAAATGCCCACAAATCATCTAACCTGCTGACTAGTGCTCTTCCTCTTCTTTTCTCATCATCCTCAATAGCCCACGTATTGTCAACTTCTTCCCAGATGTCTTTCCCAATCTACTCCACGTGTTATTCTCGAGCAGCCTAAAAATTGGTCCACTCAGCACCATCTGATTTCAGCATGACCCTTACCAGCCAATAGGAATGCATCTCGTCGATGTATATCTCCTCCTCAAAAAGTTGGGGAAGAATAATTCCATCAAGCACGTGGCTAAACCCATAAGGTCGTGCTAGATAATCCAGCGGCCAATCGTCTTCCTCACTGCATTCCTCCTCTTCTTGCTAGTAAGCTTGGATTACTGTTTGATACCATCCCCAGGTTTTATCATTCCATTCCTTCATCCTATCTCGGCCATCTCTAGTCATAATAAATGAGCATGCTGTCTGATCCTTAGTAGCTAAAACATGAGCGCGCGGTAGATATGCTGAACAGATGTATCAGCTTAGATCTTCTGATTGCCCCAGAGACATTTAATTTACCCCAGCCTGCTTGGCATAGTTTGGTAGGGGATTAGTTGTGACATTCGACTTTGGAGCGGCAGACGGCGGAGGGATCACTTTGTTATCGATGAGATTCTGAATCTCATGATGCAGCCTCATACACTTGTTAGTCAAATGCATGTGACCTTGGTGGATGGCGCAGTACTGAGAAGCATTAAACCGTAGCGATAGGGAATCAAGTACGGGCATGGGGTTTAACGACTTGATAATCCCTTTTTTGACAAGTCAATTCAGGGCTGTGAAAAATGAAATGTTGAGGGGAGTGAAGACCCTCCTTGGCTTTTGCTGCTGCTGGCTGTCATTTGACTGTTGGGTATTATTGGATTGTTGAGTGAAGGATGAAGGGTTCAGAAGATTCACCTCGTTCGGGCGAGACATGATATTCGTGGCGACAGATTGGTTTTAGTTGGTTGCAGGGAAGGTCCTTCTCGATTTCTGGCTGGGTTTTGCTTTTTCAATATCTCTAGATTATATGGCGTCCTTAATCTGTAACTGTGGCGTTGGGATTTAGGGATTTTGAAAATATTTCAAAAATATAGAAATTCAAAGATGTTTGAAGAATGTATTTAACACGTTGAAAACAAATCTTTGAAAACCCCTTTTAATGAAAATAGAGTCGCCACTTAGTTTTTGAGAAAAACTAACGAAAAAAAATGGCTAGAGAACCTTTAAAACATTTAACCATAGAAAGAGGGTTCGGGGGCTAAGGTACGAATCAGAGAATGTGTTAGGCACCCCGTTCGCCCAACCGTAAGGTTGGACTCTACTAATCATCATTGGTTCTTTAATAGAATTTCTCAAATGCATGCAAATAAAGAAAATGAAGACAAAAAAAGAACATCCAAAATTAAATATGAAAAATATATAACATATGTACATAGCACTCTAAATCAAAATAAATAAAAGAATAAAATCCTAAATCCTATGGCATGCAATTTCATCAAAATAAACTAAACTATCATGATTTGAATAAAGAGTAAAATACGCTAGAAATTGTTAAAATTACCTAAATATGAATTGCTAACAAGAAATAAATTAAATTATCCTAAACATAATTTTAAAAAAATTAACTAAGACATGCAAACTAGGTCAACATGATGAATTAATAAAAGAAATAAGAAAAATAAAAGATGCATAAAAAACCTTATAAAAAGAAATTTATACTAAAATGAAAAGAAAATAGCTTAGAAAAATTCTATACTAACAAAAGAAAATCTAATTATTTATAATTTAAGAGAGATAAGAGAAAATAACAAGAAAAGAAAACAAAAGAGAAGAAAATTACACTTTAAAAAATGAAATCTAGTTTAAAAGGCTTTTTGTGATTTTTGAGTTTAACAAAAAAAAAGAAAAAAAAAAAAGATACGTACTATGAAAAGAAAATAAAACTATAGAAAAAGAAAAGAAAAAAAAAAGAAATGGAACATTAGAAAGAAAAATAAAACTGCATTACAAGGAAAATAAAATAAAATGTTAAAAAGAAAAATTACACTATTATTAAAAGAAAGAGAAAAGAAAAAGAAAATGAAATAAACTAGTAAAGAAAATTAAACTAATATTATAAGGAAGAGAAAACCAAAAAAAAAATGAAGAATAAATAACTACACAATTATTAGAAAATGTGAATGTAGTGTAGTATTAACAACTACATTCACATGAATGTTAGTGCATTGGTAATAACAATTAACAACATTACAAGTTGTAATTGTCAAAATATATTAGTACTTAATTAATGAATTAAAAAGAAATAAAAATTGTTAGTGTTGGTATACTGAAAACGATATTTTTAATATTTTATTTTATTTTAATAAAATTAATTTTTTATTTTATGAGAATCTTTATGAGCAATGTATGTGTATCATTTATTTGATATGCATAGATGTCCGATATTCTGTATAGTATTTAATCTGGTGTGTAGAGTACGGTTCACACACTGAAGATCATATTTTAGATTTTTGCAAAATATAAATTTAATGTTCACAGTTTAGATGGAAATAGAAATACCATCGGTACGACTGTGGCACAGAGTTTTAGTAGGCTTATATTGGTTACGGGGAACAGATAATAGTGTCGTCTATTGTTCCGACTCTATGTGCTACTACACTTTGTGTGTATTGAACGGGACATTTGGGGTAATTAATTTAGTACTGACTACTGACCATATAAATTAATTCACATCCCAAGATTATTATGAATAGTGCTTATTCTCTTAATGCTGAAATAATTATTGATTTGCATATATTTAATATTCGTTATTTTGATTTATTAGAGAGTGCGATCTTATATGGGTCTATATTCCCGGTGAGTTGGATAGCGGTATTACTTATATGGCAAATATTAATTATTGACGGAATCTACGTCCCGAATGATCGGGACTGATGATAGCCCCTTAAGGATGCTTATAAGTTTTGACCGGGGCAAACCCTACAGGCAGATTTAATTATCCGGCGGTCAAATAAGTTAACCAGAAGGGTTTAAGAAATATCAAGATGCCGATTAAATTAAATTATCAGTAATTAAATTTAATTAGTGGGTATCAAGAATCTTAACGTGTGGAGAAATTGTAAGCATTTAATAATAGGAGCTCAATGTAAGAAGGTCTTGAGATTATGGGTCAGAGTGCATTTATAGTTCTTTAGTGGTGTGAACTGTAATTCAGTATTTTATGGAAATTGCAAAAACCGCTGCTGGTTCGACGTCAAAATTTGTTATCTGAAGCCCATTTCGGCGTTTGTCTGTCCAGTTAATTTTTTACCGATAATCATTTTTAAAAATAATGATCTTGTCAGTATTGCTTCCAACAAATTGGTATCAGAGCCGTTTTATTTTTTGTTTACGATTTATCGGGGCTAAGTAGATTTAGAACTGTGCTAACTTTGTTTTGTAGGAGTTCTAATCCCGATTTTATGATCATCATTTATTTTCATGTTTGATTGAATGCATGGATGATGATTATTTAATTTGTTATTTTTAATCACGGGGGTTGACTGTGATAGATTAAGTTTTTTAGATTGATTGTGAACTCTACGGAGGCACATGATCAATGTAAAAAAATTTTATATTCTTTAAGTACATGTGTTAGAGCCGCGCAGCGGAAAAAGTTCGATGAACGTCGTCGTGACCGTAAAAAATGACGTTGTGCGATTTTCATGAAAAACAATAAAATAATTTGATATTTTATGATTAAATATACCTTCAACAAACTTGAACAAGTTTTTTTGATGCCGAACAAAGATCCGAGATGACCCAACGATCTTCTCACGTATATCCCGATGCACGCAACGATCCCGTCAATTGGGCACCGATCCGGATTTTCGTGTATTCTTGTCTTGGTTTCTTCTCACACTTATCTCCAAAAGAAAAAATATGGATTGCCAAAAGGGAGAGAGAGAGAGAGTGGCGGCTAAGTCAGGAGAATTAGGTTTTTTTGTTTTGTTTTGAAGACTCCTTTTATAATATAAAAGAATATATTATATTAAGTATATATATCCACACTTTCCTAAAAGGATAAGAAGGAATATAAAGTTAACATAAAACAAACCCATCTTCCCCCTACTAGGGCCGGCCACCTAGGGAGTAATCCATAGGTATGCCAAATTCCAAAACCGTCCTCAAATAATTTAATTTAATTCTTGAATGTCTCCGACAGAAAAATTGTTAATCAAATTAAATTAAATAATAACCGAAACAAATAAGAAAAATAACCGTGCATATAGTGGGCTACGTGAGGGATCACGAGAAAGTATAGGATTCGGGCTAACCGTATGAGAAAACCGGATATCCCTAACTCTATTTCCGAGTTAGATCCTTTCTTGCACGAACCAGAACTTATTCCACTAAAGGTCTCGACTGAACTCCCGGCCCTAATTCAAATTATGTCTTGAGTTTCTAATTATCAAATGCACTGAATACTCCCCACGTTTAAGATATGGATTTCTGATAAATAAATTAGGTTATTAACAACCCGATTTAATTATCCTCTTCTCCTCGCAATCGCACCGCTTAACCTTTTGATATGCTGGATCCGAAGATCCACTGTACAGATTTAGCATAATCAAACTTATAAGCAAAGCACACGAGGGGGAACTCCTCAACCTAAATCGGATGTGGTTTTCGTCAGCCGATTATCAATCATTGGACAAATAATGCCAGTACCCAACTCATCGGTATTGTTGATCACATGGAGAAAATCTCAACCATTGACGATTCAAAGTACTGTACTTCATCAACACAATTAAACAATCACTTTGGGATTAAGAGTTCGTGCAATACATGATAATACGGGATATGGATCAAATTCATATAGTCAGTATAGAATCGATCATCCCGTTGATCCCGCTCAATACAATCCAAGTGTAATAACGCAACGAGCTCGAACATCGAATTTCCAAAACCCGAATTCGATCCGTTCGACCTAGCCTAGACCAGCTACTATAACGATGTATTACAATAGTACTAATAGAATGTTCGGGTCCAATGCGATTGTGAGCCTACCTGTATAATCTGTCAGAACCTTTGACCCGATCTTTCGTGCAGCACGCACCGAGTCAAATACAAGACAGAATATACGAATTATGCATTCATTCATCACAAATATAAATATGAAACCATGAATGCAAAAACATCTCAAATGTTTCTCATCAATATGCCAGGGATCAAGAATAAAATACATAAAAAGTATGACTTTTTAGTATACATTCCCAATAATCTCCCACTTATACTCAAAGCCATGCAGGAACACACTCGACACCTAACCCTTCTACCTTAGTAAAAGGATCCGCTAGGTTATCCGCAGATGCAACCATGCAAATCACAACGTCTCCACGTTGTAAAGTCTCCCGGATGAGACATCACTTCCCCTTAATGTGTTTTCCCTAAGAAAACACGTATCCTGAGGTGGACCTCCTTGAATCCCTACTTCTTAGAAATTTGAGTCTGTATACCCAAGGGGTATAAGGCTATCAGCCTGGTACATCAACATATACTCCCTAGACCTTTTTAGGTACTTGAGTATATTCTTGACCGCAGTCCAATGCTCTTCTCCTGGATTAGACTAATATATGCTTACCATGCCTAGGCATAACAGATATCTGGTCTAGTACAGAGCATGGCATACATGAGACTTTCTATTGCTGAAGCATAAGGAATACCTCTCATCCTCTCTATCTCCTGAGGTGTCTTAGGACACTGATCCCTAGATAGAGTAATCCCATGTCTAAAAGGAATAAATCCTTCCTTAGAATTTTTCATGCCAAATCGAGCAATAATCAAGTCAATATAACAGGCTTGGGATAAGCCCAACATCCTATGTGATCGATCTCGTATGAGCTTGATCCCAAGGATTTGGCCCGCTTCTCCCAAGTCCTTCACGTCAAATTGACTCGATAGCCATACCTTCATCGAAGACAGCAACCCCACATCATTTTCGATTAGGAGAATGTCATCAACATAAATGACTAAAAATGTCACCTTATGCCCATCGCGCTTTAAGTATATGCAATACTCGATAGTACACTGATCAAAGCTAAAGCTTTTAATTGCCTGGTCAAATCGAGTATTCCAAGACCTTGATACTTTCTTAAGCCCATAAATGAATTTCTTAAGCTTACAGATCATATGCTCCTGGCCCTTTGTTGTGAACTCGTCTAGTAGTATCATATAGATGATCTCGTCAAGACTTCCGTTAAGGAATGCTGTCTTGACGTCCATTTTCCAAATCTCGTAATCGAGATGAGCAGCAATGAATAAGAGAATCCGAATGGATTTAAGAATAGCCACCGGCGAATAGGTTTCCTCATAATCGAACCCTTCTTTCTGAGTAAACCCCTTCGCAACAAGCCT
>JAOTRH010151299.1:0-13271 GCA_034768845.1 Heliamphora exappendiculata | reverse complement strand
CGATCCTGTGCGCGCTGATCGGGACCGAGTTCATGCCCGACCTGACCGACCACGTCCTGCTGCTGGAGGACGTGTCGGAGCCGCTCTACCGGATCGACCGGATGCTGTTCACGATAGCGCATGCGACCCAGCTGAAGGGCGTGGCTGGCGTCCGGCTGGGCGGCATCACCGACATCCAGCCCAATGAGCCGGAGTGGAAGGGCAGCCTGGAAGACATGATCACCCGCTGGTGCGGGGAGATGCGCGTGCCATACCTGGGCCGCGCGCGGATCGAGCATGGCAAGGGCAACCACGTGGTGCCGTTCGGCGTAGCCTGACCGATGAGTCCGTTCGACTTCATCATCACGCTGTTCTCGTTCGTCTATTCGCTGGCGATCGCGCACGTCCTCGCCGGGGTCGGCCGTGCCGTGCGGTATCGGCGGACGGTAACCTGGTCCCTCCCGCATGCTCTCTGGACCGCGAACATCATCCTGTTGATCGTGGCAAACTGGTTGTCGCTGTGGGACTTCCGGCAGCTACCGACCGTGTCGCTGGCAACCGTTGCGCTCGGTGGCTTCTACGCGCTGCTGCTATATCTGATGGCAACGTTCGTGACGCCCGATGTGGATGCGCCGGAAGAACGCGATCTGCGGCAATTCCACGAGCGGGAGCGCAACACATACATAGGTGCAACTGTCGTCCTGATCCTGACGTCGCTCATCCTCAATTGGGCCGCAGGGCACGCTGGCGTCAGCAATTGGGCGGAGCAGAACCTGCTGGTCTTGCTGATGCTGCCGGTGTCGATCGCGGCGCTGCTTGCGAAGCGCCGGTGGTTTCAGATTGCCACCGCAGCGTTGATGACGGCTGGCATTCTCGCTTTTGCGATCGTCTATTACCCTGTGCTGCGCTGAGGTCCGATGGACGCATTCTCCTACCTCTCGGTCCTGCTGTCGATCATCATCGGCCTTGCGATCACGCAGGTGCTGCAGGGCTATCGCTCGCTGCTGCTGAGCCGGCGGCGGGTGAAGCTGTTCTTTCCGCCGCTGGCCTGGTCCGGCTACATCATATTGATCGCCGTACAGATGTGGTGGTCCAGCTTTGGCCTCGCCAATCGTCCCGAATGGTCGTTCGTCGCCTTCGCGATCATCCTGCTGCAGACGATCCTGTTCTACATGATGGCGGCGCTGGTGCTGCCCGATATCCCGCCGGAAGATACGATCGACCTGCGGGCGCATTACTTCCGGGAAAGCGTGCCATTCTATTGCGTGTTCGTTGCCACGGTGGCCGTCAGCATCATCAAGAATCATTATGGATCGCATCGTTCTACCGAAGTCGTTGAAGTTTTCAGAGGTCGCACGAATGCCGCTTTCAAGAATTTCCTCGAAGGAAATAAGATCGATGAGATCATCGTTCCAAAGGAATATCAGTTTCTCAAGTCAAACTCACGCAGCATCGATCCAATGTCTTTCATTAAGGATGTTACGCGAAGTGTTGTCGAAGTTTCATGGAACGGATCGAAGAGTCTCCCTGAAAAAAATCAGTTGGCTGAGTTGTTCAATATCGCTTCATGACGTCCGCATCCGGACGATCCGCCGGGAACTGCGAAAGCCGCGCGGGACGCCCATGCGTATTCCAGTACCGCAGCATCATCATCTGCACCGAAAACGGCGCATACCCATCGACCGTGAAGAATCGTTCGGGCACCGAATTTCCATCCGCCACGAAATGGGCGTTCACACTGAACGGCCGATAGCTCTTCCCGTGGATGTCAAACTCCAGCGGCGTGAGATCCGGCTTCATCCGCAGCGTAGCCTCCAGAGGAACCCGGGAGTTGCGTTCCGTATACTCGAACGAGGCGTGCAGCTTGCCGTCTACGATTTCGTAAGTCTCCTGCCCCACAGGCAACTGGAGGAAGTACAACGAAAGCTTGCCTTGCTCCTGTGCCGACAGGAAGCCCGCGAATAAGAGGATGAAGAGAACTCTCATCTAGTCCTGCCAAATCTTCATCTGGGGCGATCCGTCTTCGCATCCCGGCAGAGGGCGCCCCGGCAGAACAAAATGCTCATCGCAGCGCGGCTCGTAGGTTTCATCCCCGCCCACCAGAATCTGCGGGCTATTGAAGTGCGCCGGCACCCCATCGATAATCCGCTGCGGATAAAGCGCACGGTCCCCGCACTTGGTGCAGTAAGAGGTCATCCACATACAGCGGTCTTCCGCCAGCATCGCCAGATCCGGCGTCGACCCGAACGGCTCCCCGCGGAAATCAAACGCTAATCCCGACGCCAGTACATCGTATCCTTCATCCAGAAGCTGCTTCACCAATTGGAAGAAACCGGAATCCCGCCCGAAGAATTGCACCTCATCGAACGCGATCACCTGGAACCGGCACCCCGCTTCGGATTCCTTCGCGCGCAACAGCGGCCACATCTCTTTCGGCGAGGTCGGCGAAATCTCTTCCGCGATATCCTCATCGCCCTTGCGGCTCTTGATGTAGTTCATCCCGCTGCGTGTATCGGTCCTGGGCTTGAACACGGCGATTTTCTTGTTGCCGTACTTCCGCAACGTATCGATTTCCGTGAGCAGATGGCGCGTCTTCCCCGACGCCATATTCCCGATGAACAGCCTCAAAACCCGTCCGCGCGCCATAAACCTGTTAAGCATAGCGCCAATCCAAACCCCTCGCCGCGTCGCCCTGTGTTACAAACATTTCAGAAGCTATTCCACGTTTTTGAGGCAGGAGGCGTCAGTCTTGTTTAAGAGCCGAAAAGTGGACACCGCCGTCGAGCCCATCCTTCTCACCCAGGAAGCCCGCGATCTCTTCGTATCCGCGCATATGCGCCGGATATTCTTGCAGATTTACCGTATGGTGGGTAACGTCGATGACGCGCAAGACCTTACGCAAGAAGCATTTATAAAGGCTCTGCAGCGCACCGACCAACTGAAGGACGAACAAAAAGCAGCGCACTGGCTCTCCCGGATCGCGACCAACACTGCTTACGATTTTCTCCGCCGCCACGGCAGGGTTACTTTTTGTGAAATCGAGTACGCGCCCGAAAGCCACTCGGAAAGCCCCGAGGACGAGCTCTTGCGAAACGAACATCGGGATTATTTGCAGGACGCTCTCGGCTCCCTGACGCCCCGTGAACGCGCAGCTTTCGTCCTGCGCGACGTGGAAGACTTGCCGGCTGAAGAAGTGGCCGACCGCCTGAAGTGTTCAAAAGCTACCGTGCGCTCGCATATCGCCAATGCCCGCATGAAGTTGAAGAAGTATATGGCGAAGAGGAAAAGATGAAACACCCAAGCGAATCCGATCTGGCGTTGTACGCCGCGGGAGACCTGAGCTGGGTCAAGCAAAAGCTCACCGGCCGTCACATCTCTCAATGCGGCGCTTGCCAGTCTGTCGTTGTCGAGTATTCCGAATTCCGCCCCGGCGTCCGGGATTTTCCGAAGATGCCGTCGCACATCCAGTGGTCCCGCCTTTCGGCGGAAATGTCCGCCAATATCAGGCTCGGCCTGGAGGCGGGTGAATGCGTCAGCCCTCGATTCGCCTCCAAGCCCCGCGTTCAGTTGCCTTTTCATTTTGGCGAAATTCCGTCATTGCATCGCCTGGGAATAGCCTGCGCCGTGCTTTGCACTGTGGGTGGAATCGCCTTCATGGTTCAGCATCCTCCGGCCCTCACTGTTCCCGCCGTGAACGGAACCGTCCTTGAAGCCTCTGAGCGCGGCCTGCAGATTAGCGAGAGTACCCAGACGCTGCGCCTGCTGAACACCTCCGGGACAGACGTCAGTCATACCGTGGGTGCGCGCGGCGAAGTTAGCGCCCGCTACCTAGACCCTAACGGATATGTCACAGTGAGCCAGGTATATGGTCAGTAGAACGGCGCTTCTGCTCTTTGCGGCTGCCGGGACTCTGGCGGCTCAGAATATCAAGTTTAACGTTCCGGACGATTCACCGCTTTCGCTGCTGACGTTTAGTAATGATGGTTCGCATGCGGCTCCTCGCGGAGGCGCGATGGTGATCGATCTTCATATGTCGGCGGTGTTGCGCAATTCGGGTCATCGCCGCGTTCGCGGTCTTACGATGCTGATCTCCGCGCAGGAAGGCACTCCGGGCGGGCGGGCCTCCCAGTCCCTCACGCCGCTGGATGTGGGGCCGAACGAAACGTTTCCTGTCCATATCGATGTAAGTCTCATCCGGCCTCTACAGGCGAATGGCGGACCTCTCGTACAGGTTTCCTTTGACGGGGTGTTGTTCGACGATCTTACGTTCTATGGCCCCGATCACTTGCATTCCAAGCGCTCGCTGAGTTTCTTCGAGATGGAAAACCAACGGGACCGCAAATACTTAAAGCAGGTTCTCGCTGCCAGGGGTCCTGAAGGAATCGGCGACGAGATGAAAGACAGCATCAATCGCCAGTCTGCGCGTCGCGGCGTTGACGTACAGGTGACTCGCGGAGCTCGGGTAACCGCGCAAGCGGCCACCGCTCCCGACGTTCATTCTCAGTTCGCCTTCCTGGAACTTCCTGATTCCCCTGTCCAGCCCCTTGACGGCTGGGCTGAGATCTCAGGCAATCAGGCGCGCCAGGCCCACATTCAGGTTCAGAACAAGTCGAAATCCATCGTAAGCTTCGTGGAGCTTGGCTGGCTTCTCAAGGATCAGGATGGACGCGAGTTTCTCGCAGGCTCCGTACCTGCCTCAGAGGAAAACCTCTATCTACCAGCCAACCAGAAAGGCAATTTGATCCAGGATTCCGCGCTGAAGTTCGCTAAAGGGGCAAACAGCCCGCTCAACATCCAAAAGATGCGCGCCTATGTGAGCCAGGTGGAATTCG
Source organism: Heliamphora exappendiculata (assembly GCA_034768845.1). Lineage (NCBI taxonomy): Eukaryota > Viridiplantae > Streptophyta > Magnoliopsida > Ericales > Sarraceniaceae > Heliamphora > Heliamphora exappendiculata. Next base: position 8,460 of record JAOTRH010151299.1, on the reverse strand, counting down.
GCGACGGCCATGTTTGGGTGCCCAGCCGGGAAGCGCTGGTCCAATCACGGTTGATCGAGATCATTCCTCCTTCTCCTGAAGAGCAGCGTTTGGCAGGCCTTTATCTCAAGAAGGGCCGCGACGCCGTCGTTCAAGACCTCTCCCGCTAGATTTATAATGGCTGTAGAAATGCAGCAACTGCGTTTCGAAAGGGCCACTGTGAACCGAAAGACTGCCATTTCCGCGATTTGTGGTGTGTCATTTTTCCTGGGTTTGGCCGCCGGCGACCCTCCCGTTACCACCGTTCCTGCCGGCAAACTCCTATGCATCCGGCTCGATAAGACCTCAAAGATGAAGGTGGGTGCGGGCGCCACAGGCACCCTGATGGAAACAGTTTACGTGCGGGACCAGATCGCCATCGCAGTCGGCACGCGCTTTATCGGTCACGTTGCGGAGATTTACGATGGACCGAAATCCACCCACATCAAATCGATGATGGATGGCGATTTTACTCCGCCGCACGAAGCAATGGTTCAGTTCGACTATGTGGTGGCCTCTGACGGACGTTGGCTACCGATCAAGACCAAGCCTGCGCCCGGGATTCCCAACGAGGCTGAGGTAGATTACACCGAAGACGGCGAAACCCTTGCCAACGAACCCAAGCCGGACAAGCAGATCAAGCACCAGATCGAAGATACGCTCGTCCACAAATTGCCCTATCATGGCCAGCATGTAGAAAAGGGCGACGCCTTTCATGCCGAAGTGATAGCCCCCTTCGATGTAATCTCGCAAGGCACAGCTACTCCCGAGAAAACCGGCCTGCTCACGTTGCAACTTCTGACGCCTCTGGATACGAAAACCGCCCTCCAGAACCAGCCGGTCGATGCCGTCGTTGCTGCCCCATTCTACGGTCCCGACGCGACTCTCCTCTTCCCTGAGGGCACCAAAGTCTCCGGCCGCGTCACCGACGCCACCTCCGCCGGAATGCTCCAGCACGGCGGGCACATCCGCATCCACATGGATTCGGCGCAGCTCGCCGATGGTTCCGTCATCCCCCTGAACGGCGAAGTAGCCGGCATCGAATCCAGCCGTGCCGACCACATGAAGGTCACTGAAGAAGGCGAACTCAGCACTTCGCGCTCGAAGATCGCAGTACTTCCTCCCCTCGCGAAGACAGCCGGCACAACATACGGCGCGGTCGATCCGGATGCCGTAAAGACGGGCTTTAGCAGAGCAACGCGCGGGTTGTCCGGCTTCGGCGTGGTTGGAAGCGGTCTAGCACAGGCGGGCCCGAGCACCGCTACGGGTTTGGGCGCTTACGGGGCTGCCAAATCCATATATTGGACGTTCATCGGTCCCGGCAAGAACGTAAACTTGCCAGTCGGTACACGCGTCCGCCTTCGTCTCGAACGATCATTAGAATCTAATTAACAAGCGAGCCTTTGTTCTCACTGCGGAGTTTCTTCCGGTGGAGGTTCACTGTATGAAACAGTTTTTCGCCGCGCTTGCGTTGACGGCGCTCATGGTTCCAAGCCTTTCGGCCGATACACCAGGACGTCATCCTCACTATTTGCATGCTCTCTCCGACCTGCGCTATGCGCGCTTCTTGTTAAACCGGCCGGAGGAATGGAATGTCTGGGTCGACCAGAAGGAAGGCACCAACCGCATCGACAAGGCCATAGCCGAAATCAAACGGGCTTCCATAGACGATCGCAAGAATCTGAACGATCATCCGCCCGCCGACCCCAGTTGGAATCGCGTGGGCCGTCTGCACAAAGTTGAAGAGTTGCTCGAATCCGCCGAACGCGACCTCAAGTTCGAAGAGGATGACTACGCTGCCCTGGGCTGGCGCGCTCTTGCCATCGAGCATGTGCATCAAGCCCGCGAAGCTACTCACCGCGCCATCATCGACGAACATCGCGATCGGCGATACTAGTCGCATGCTGGCAGTCGCAATACTGAGCGCGTTGCTGTCCTTCGCGGATGGCAACGCGCTGATCTTTACGGAACCCGTCATCACCCTTTGGCCGAACGGAGCGCCGGGCTCGCCCAAGCCTGCTCCCCCCGAGGAATGGAATCCTGTCACGGACGGATTCCACCGGGTCAAGAACATCCACAGTCCCACGCTGACAGTATTCCTTCCGCCTAAGACTCTCGCGAACGGAGCCGCTTTCATCATCTCTCCGGGAGGCGGCCACAACTACCTTGTGATGGATCTCGAAGGCGCGAACGTTGCCCACCGCCTCAACCAAATGGGCATTGCCGCATTCGTGATGAAAAGCCGCCTGGCGCACACTCCCAACTTCACTTACAAAGTGGAAGTCGAATCGCTTCAGGATGCCCAACGCGCTATCCGAACTCTGCGCGCACGCGCGAAAGAGTGGAATCTGAATCCCGAAAAGATCGGCTTTATGGGGTTCTCTGCCGGCGGTGAAATCGGCTCGCTGGTGGAGACTCGCTTCGACTCGGGCAAGCCCGATTCGGCCGATCCTGTAGACCGCTTCAGTTCCCGCCCAGACGTTGCAGTCCTAGGCTATCCGGGCGTGAAGCCTGCTACGACTCCTGTGCCGAAAGATGCTCCGCCAACCTTCCTCGTGGTGAACAACGATGACAATCTGGCCCCTGCATCCGCCGAATTCTATCTGGCTCTACGAAAAGCCGGCGTGAAGAGCGAATTACTCATCTTCAATCGCGGCGGACACGGCTTCGGCATGACCGGGCGCAATGCCGAGTTCGCTGGCCTGCCCGTCTCGACCTGGCCGGACCGTTTACAGGATTGGCTTCGCGACATAGGCTTCATTTCAGGGTCACTAAAGTAGCGCCCCATCCACCTGCATCACCCGGCGCATCACCGAACGCAACGACAAACGGAGTGCGAGCCAACACGCGCCGCACAGTCTCCCGCTGCACGCCGATACCCCGGCCATGAATAATCCGCAGAGCTTTCAAACCTAATTTGTTTGCTTCGATGAGGTATTCTTCAACGACGCCTTCGACATCCCTTGGGGGAACTGAGTGGAGGTCGAAGACGTCGCGAATCGGTATTCGGAAGGGATCCAAGATTGCTAAGCGTGCTGGGTCTTATAACGGCTTACGATCTCCTCCATCTGGTCTTTCAGATGAAGTTTGATTTTCTTTAGACGGTGCTCCTCGATATCATCGTCGGCAGTGGCGAGAGGGTCATTCTCCAGTTGCGCCACTTTCTCGTCCAAAGTCTGATGCCTGCGAGCCAACTCGCGGAATTCCTCGCTCGTCTGCATCAGATGAATCTTTATATCTTCACTACCTTGCGTTTCCATGTTCGGGCATTTCTCCTTGTAATGGGAGTTGCCTCGCCGGACCGGAAATTAGTCCGGTGGGTCTTCCACCCCGAACCTATCACGATTGCAATCTCATGACAATGGCCCCTTCTACGGGATTTTGGTAGTAACCTTGGCGGACCCCGATTTGGGTGAATCCGTTTGAACGGTATAGGTTCAACGCCGCAACATTGCTCTCACGAACTTCAAGAAAGATGTCGCACGCGGGAAGCGCTGCCAGCAATGCTTTCGCGATCCCCCTTCGCCTGAAGGGCACATCTACCGCAACATTCAGAATCTCAACTTCCTCAGGCGCAGTTCGCCGCCAAACAAGAAAAGCTGCCATTACGCCACCTGCTTCGGCAACAAGAAAATGCTCTGAATCCGGCAGCCATTGTGCCGCCTCCGGCGCTTGTTCTAAGATGCGTCGAACACCATCCAGATCATCAGAAGTCCCGCATCTTACGAGACATCCGTGTTCAAGTGTGTTCATCTTTGGCTAAGAGAAGTAGTCCTTGACCTTCTCGAAGATGCCTTTTTCGGAAGGCTGATTATCCACCGGCAAAGTGGCAGCCAACTGCTCAAAAAGCTTTTTCTGCTCGCGCGTCAATTTAGTCGGAGTCTTCACTTCGAGATGGACAATAACATCTCCGCGCCCATGTCCGTTGACCTGCGCGATGCCTTTATTCCGAATACGATACTGGGCGCCGCCCTGAGCGCCTTCGGGAATCCGAAGCGTGCCCATCTCGCCACCGAGCAATGGAACCGATATCTCCGCGCCAAGCGCAGCTTGGGCGATCGTCACCGGAATGCTGCAATGCAGATCGTTCTCATGCCGTTCGAAGAACGCGTGCTCCTTAACCTTCAGGAATACGTAGAGATCGCCCGGGGGCCCACCGCTCGCGCTCGGTTGTCCTTCGCCTGCCACCCGCATACGAGTTCCGTCCCCGACACCTGCGGGAATGGCAACCCGGTGCTTCTTGCTGGACTGTTTGAAACCTTCGCCCCGGCATTCCCTGCAAGGATTGCGGATAACCTGCCCCGCGCCGTTACAGTTGCCGCACGTACGCCGCACCGAAAGAAAACCCTGCTGGTACAGAACTTCACCGCGTCCGCGGCATTGTGCGCAAGTGGCCGCGCTACTACCCGGCTCCGCGCCCTTACCTTCACAACGTTCGCACTTCTCCATCCGAGGCACTTGGATATCGGCAGTCATGCCGAAGGCAGCCTCTTCAAAGCCGATCTCCAGGTCATACCGGACATCGTCTCCGCGAACCACACGATTGCCCCGGCGCTGTCCGAATATGTCGCCGAAACCGAACTGGCTGAGAATATCGCCGAAATCGAAGCTGTTCGGATCGAAGCCGCCCTGGTTCGCCATATTTTGGACGCCCTGGTGGCCATACCGGTCATATGCCGCGCGTTTCTGCGCGTCGGAAAGCACCGAATAAGCCTCGGCCGCTTCCTTGAATTTCTCCTCAGCTTCCGCGTTCCCAGGATTGCGGTCCGGGTGATGCTGAAGCGCCAGTTTGCGGTAGGCGCCTTTGAGCACCCCGTCGTCCGCTTCCCGGTTCACCCCGAGAATTTCGTAATAATCGCGTTTTGTCACCGGCATCTCAAATCGTAGTTGATTACGGCTTTGCCGCCACCTTCACCATCGACGCGCGCAGCAGTTTTCCCTTGAACATGTACCCGCGTTGAAACTCACTCAGCACCGTATCTTCTGCGGCCTCATCGGTCGGGAAGCGCTCCACCGCTTGATGCACATGCGGATCGAACGGCTTACCCGCCGCCTCGATCGGTTCCAGGCCGGCTTTCTTCAAGGTGTCAGCCATGCGCTGATAGATCATTTCCACGCCCTTAGCGTAGTCTTTGCTCGCGCACTCAGCCTTCACAGCCAATTCGAAATTGTCTAGCACCGGAAGCAATTCGCGGATCAACTCCATACCTGCATACTGCGCAAACTCCGTACGGTCTTTTTCAGTTCGCTTGCGGAAATTATCGAATTCGGCCTGTAAGCGCAGCACGCGGTCTTGCATTTCGCTCTTGGCACGGGCAAGCTGATCGCGTTCCGAAATCAGAGCGGCGATTTCGGCATTCTCAACCGGTTCTTCAGCCACCTGCTCCTCGGGCAGTTCTTCAACGTTTGGATTGCTTTTTTCTGTATTCACGGCAATTTCAGGTTAACAGTAAGGTGTGATTTCTAGGCTTGAGCGCGTTCGAACGCCCGGCCGATTTGTAGCACGGAAGACATTACTTTTTCGTAGTTCATCCGCAGCGGACCCAGCACCGCGATGCGCGCCAGAGATCCCCCCGGCAGCGCGATCGTAACACCGATCAGGGACAACTCTTTCATTGAAGGATGCACATCTCCGAGCCCGATCTGAACGCCGAGCTCTCCCCGGCTCTGCTCCAGAAAGCGGTCCAGAAGTTCCAAAACGCGCTTCTTCTCTTCCAATGCCTGGAAGAGCTCGCGCATCCTCTCTCTAGTGAGATGTAGGTCGAGGCCCACGAGATTCGACGCGCCCTCCATGTGGATCCATGGGTTGTTGTCGAGCTCGAGTAAGCCCTTCTGATACAACACGTTCAGGTGCTTGAGAACCTCGTCGTAAGCTGCGCGCTCTTCTTCCAGGCGCCGTAGCAATTCCGCGCGCGCGTCCGATAGCTTCCAACCCGCAAAATTCCGGTTGACGTAATTGCGCAACGAGATCAATTCATCCGGCGAGATGGCTTCTTCCACTACCACTACACGATTCCGCACCGTTCGATCGCGAGTGACGAGAATCATGAGCACCCGGCGATCCGCAAGGCTAACCAACTCAATATGCTCAAGCTCTTGCTGCGTAGCCGGAAGCGCCGCTGCGATTCCGACGTTACGCGTCATCTCCGTCAGAATTCGCGAGGTGCGCTGCACGCATCCTTCGACATCTCCGGCTTCGCTCAGTTCGGCGCTAATCTCAGCGACCTTGCGCGAATCATGCGCTGGTCGCGCTTGCAGAGTCTTGACATAAAACTGGAAGGCTTTGTCCGTCGGAATCCGGCCCGCGGAAGTATGCGGCTGGTAGAGATACCCATCGTCTGCCAGATCCGCCATCGTGTTGCGAATCGATGCAGGACTGAGCGACCCGCCGCTGCCAAGTTTCGAGAGAGTGCGAGAACCGAGAGGCTCGCCCGTCTCGATGTATGCGCGAACGATCGACCGCAGTATGTCCTGCGCTCTCAGGTTCAGACCTACATCACTTTGCATAAAAAGATGGATTGTCCCTTACATATGATTGTAATCTGAAGCAAATGCACGAATCAAGGAACCTCGCCGTGGCCAAGCTTGATAGACTGACTGTTTTGTTTCAAACGACAGGGGGCTTCTGAATTGTTTTTGTGGAACGTGCTGCGAGTCTATAGTTGGATCTTCCAGGCTGTTCTTTGCCTGATGGCGATTGCTGTGGCCGTCGCCGCGATGGTGACCGGCAGCGGCGACCTGAACATCCCATGGGTTGCATTCCACTCACCCCAGAACAACTTCCTACTCGCCCTTGGCGCGGTAGGCTTAATCTGCGTGTTTCTTGCGATGCGAGGAACACTCCGGATTCTGCTGTTTCTCTTCTCGATCCACACGCTTTACATGCTTGTGAAAGGCCTCTTTATGAGCAGCTATAGTTTTCCGGGACCAGATGCTTTCCGCAACGCGGTGATCCTGGCCGCCGGCGCCTTCCTCGCGATGATCGGCGCATGGCCTTCAGGCAGTAAGAGCCGCCGCTAACTCCACAGTTCGTTCACTGGTCCGTATAGATCCTGTTCCGACGCAAATGGAACATAGTCGAAGCCCCGCCCAGTGGGGTCCGGCGCTACCTTAGTCCAATCGATCCCTAACGCAGAATAGATTGTAGCTTCAACGTCTTCGGGCTTCACCGCGCGGCCTCTCGACCAACCGGGATCCACGATGTTTGCACCCAAGGCGTCGGTCGAGCCGACCGCCTTGCCGCCCGAAACCTTGCCGCCGGCGAAGAACACGGTCTGGTTCAAATAGTGATCGCGGCCTGCGCCCTGGTTCAATGGACCCACGGTACGGCCGAACTCTCCCATAGCCACGATCAATGTGCTGTCCAACGCACCGCTAGCCTTGAGATCGGCGATCAGATTCCCGAGCCCCGAATCGAACTGGCCGGCTAGCGTCGGCAGCACGTTCGAGGTGTAGATATTTTGATGGTTGTCCCAGCCGCCAATCGTGATTTGTACGAAGTGCGTACCGAGGTCGGCCTGAACCAGGTTTCGCGCAGCAAGACAAGCATTGCCGAAGCTGGTGTTCCCATAACGCGTGCGTTCGGCCGCAGTTGAGGTGAAGACGGTGTTGACCTGGGTGTTGTACATCATCACCTTGGCCGCGGAATCGCTCGCCACCATCTGGTCAGTAAGCGAACCATAGGGAGATTCGGTCATGATCTCCTGATCCAGGCTCTGATGCAGCGCGTAGCGCGAGTTGAAGCGCGTCTGCCCGTCCGGGTGCGTGGCATTCGGCAGCCCGCCGCCATTTGGATTGATGTAAAACGGGTTGTTCTGAGCCGGAAGGAATCCGCACCCCACGGTATTCCCCCCGGCATTGAGCGAAACGAACGGCGGCAGCGTCTTGCTCGGATCGCTGCTAGCCATCTCCATCGCTACAACGGATCCGATATGAGGAGCGATCTTCGAGCTCCCCTGCGATGGATTCCGTCCAATCTGTACCCACGTCTGGCAAAGCCCGTGCACCTCGGCCCAAGCCTGTGCTGAGTGGACTAGCGCGATTGAATCCAAATTCGCGGCGAGCGTCGGCATAATACCCTGCGGCCACAGAATCGCACCGTTGCCGTAACTCGTAGGCTTGAAGCTGGTTGGAGTCCAGGCCCCCACCTTCAAATCGAAAGTATCGGTATGGCTCGGCGCGCCGGCCATCAATACGAAGATGACCTTCTTCGCCGTATTTTGGGTCACTCCGCCGGCCCTCGCGATAGTCTGAGCCGTATGTCCGGGCATCAGGTAGTAGCCGGACACCGCCGCTCCCATACTGCGGAAGAACATGCGCCGGCCCATGGTGGGACGCTTCCAGAAGCAGCCCGCTGATTTGGTGTTGAGTGGATCGAACCCGAATTTATCCTTCATGATCAGCGTCCCCTTAATACGAGTACAGGAATTCAATCTTGTTGAC
>JAOTRH010151288.1:0-13271 GCA_034768845.1 Heliamphora exappendiculata | reverse complement strand
TTCTACGAAAATTCTTATGAATTATGTTCATAGAATGAATATATTATTTTTAGTGTAATAGTTTTTTCAAAAGTTTTTTCCTTTCTTTTATGTAAAAAGGGGATTTACTCTTTGTAGATATTTTCAGAATTTCATTGATTATGGAATCAATCAACGCCCACACTCAATTTGTGACTATTTCTGAACTAACTAGCTGTAACTCGTGTCTAGAAACACTTTTAATACAATCTCAACAAACAAAAGTCAGATTTTCTTTCAAGCATTTCCAAAAAAAATCTAATCCCAATTAAAATTAACAACCCTATTTTTAGATTTGGCCAATTCCTTCCTCTTTGTTCACCACAACACTACAAAACCTATCTCGCAAACAGGGATAGAACTAGGAATTTATTAACTCGAGGGGTCAAAACAAATAACCCTTTTTTTGCATATTGATATAAATTATTCTATTTTAATTAGAAAATATAAAAGTAATAATTTATACTTGCATAAGAAAATAAATAAAATTGATATTATAATCTCAAAAATAGATTAAAATAAATAAATACCATAGCATAATTAGATTTTGTATATTTATAACTTATTATCTATCTAAATGAAATACAAAGTTCTTTCAAATTTTTAAACGTGATGTTTGGCAATATTTTAAAATGATTAGAAGAAAGACCAATATTAAAAAGAAAGTTCACAAAAGAGGAAAATAAAATGTACTTTGACTAGAAATAATTGTTTTGTCTTTATTGTTTTAATAAATCTTGGTCTACAATTTTTACTTTTTAATTTTATGTGACAAGAGGAATCCAAAAACTATTAAAGTTTCGACTAAATTTGAAAAATATATTTTTATAATTTTCTTGAAAAATACTAATAAGGTTTTATATATTTCATTTTACACTTGTTTTTTTTTTTTGGGGGATTTTACATTACTTTTTTAATAATTGCTCTTATAATTTATATAAGAAAATTATTTTTAAAAAGCTCAGTGGCCATGGCCCCCCATTGCCCAGCAATAGTTCCTTCGCTGCTTGCAAAACATTTCTTTGAAATTAATATTCAGATAAGTTCCACCTGCTATCATAATTTAATTTAAAAAGGAAAGAAAGAGAAATTTTAACGTCTAATTTATCTAGCTATATGAATTAAGAATTTTTTTATATAAAAAAACATATAGTTATTTTAATGATTCAGCATTTAATAGAATCAATTTGGTATATTTTGGTATTGCAAATGCAATGATCTAATTTTAAGGAGAGATTTCTTTAACGGTGTAACTAATTTATGATCATCCAAATAATTTATTCAATACTTTGAGCGTAAATATTTATCCTTTGAAATATTAAAAATACCACTAACATCGCACCTTTGAAATATTTAAAATATTCAATTAGGAAGTTAGTGCAAGGTTTAGAGTTTTCTAAGAACATAATTAAAAAAAATCTCAATTACTGATCATAATGCAGAAAAAGAGCTCATCAAAAATCTTGAAACCTAAATCTGCAAAGATGTATTTCAAATGAACAACACATAAAGATGAAAGAAAAAAGACTTTTAAATTAACTTTTGCAGAGCTTTAACTTTTTCATGTTCTTAATAGAACTATTTTTCTACTATTATTTCATTTTAGTGTTGAATTGTTTGTAGTCAAGAGGAATATTAATGTCATTTTAAATTGAGTCCTAGCAAAAAAAATACATGTATAGGTTGCGAACGATTTGGTACCGATTTTGGCTAGACTGGGTACTGATTTCGGTTAAATTGATAGTTTTTTGTAGTGAGAGATTTTTTGCAGCGAGTGATTTAAGCAATAATGTTTTGAGTGTGTGTATGTGAAGAGAGAGAGAGAGAGAGAGAGAGAAAAGAAGAAGAAAAATTAAAATTTGAATTCAAAATGTGTTAGAGGGGAGAGAATATTTTTATAAAGACAGACCTTCCAATCGTTTGATAATATTTTTGGATTTGTATGTTTTATTTTATTTTATTATCAATTGTATTCGCACCTACTTCTACACCTAGCACTTAACAATGCTTGAACACTCCCCTCTAATTGGGGAGTATGATACCAATGCTATTGAGCCAAACGCCACTTGATTTTTGACTATATATGTGCAATAAAAATATGTTTAACTATGTTCTATAACACTTTTCTAGTTATGACAATGCCACGTAAATTTGTTTAGTTGAAAATTATATTTTCATTGAGTTTTTAATGATTTTAGGTAGTGTTGGGTTTGACTTCGTTGTGTGCATAGTTCATATCATGCCTTCATGTAAGGGTTCGTATTTTCAAACATAGGATTAAGAAACCTAATAGTGGATTCTTAACGTAAACAGAAATCTTGTGAAATTCTAACAGTAGTTTTTAAAGTCATGCGTACGCCGAAAACCCTAACTTGAAATAGATCGTTACAATTTCTTAGAGATTAAATTTAAAACTCAGGATAAGACCAAAATTAATTAGGGATTAGCCAAAGAAGTCAACTAAGAACTAAAAGACAACCAATGGAAAGTCTAACCCTAGCCTAACGGAAGTTAAACACTAAAACTCCAACGAAATCCAAAACTTCAACAAGGCTCAAAAGCTAAAATAAAGGCTCAAGAAAATATTATGGCACAACTTAAATTAAAGGCCCAATTTGTAAGGACATGCTTTTTATGAATAATATTAATGACGGTAAATAATCAATTTAATTCAAGACACCGTGCAATCAAAAACCTTAGCACGATAAACTTAGAAGTAAAACTCAGAACCAAAAACCCGAGAATCGCCAACGATCTCCCAACTCAGAGAATTATTCAATTAATGTCAATAAAATAAAATAATAATAATAATAAAATAATCGAGACTATATGGATAAATTAATTGCCAAATGAATAAATAAAAACAATAGCAATTATAAAATTAAGTATTATAATAATAGTAGATAAAATAATATTAAATCAACTCACACACATTCTCCAACACAAGCTTTATATATATACCTACTTCTACAACACAATATAATAATCAACAAGAATAAAAATATAATTTTATTACATATATTGGTGTACATGCATAGATCTCTGCAAATAACCCAATATAATAATCAAAAGTAACTTTAAGCCAACTTTTATAATAATATAAAGTGACAAATGGAGATTGTATTAACCTATTGGATATATATCTCAAATGAGTTTTATGATATGTGAGGGTGGTGAGTGTCGGTTGAGGGTACTGTGTAAAATCGGTAAATCATGAATTTAAATTGTATGAAAGGTTAACTTGGACTGTTGAGCCCTTATAATTAAATATATGAATTATAAAAATTTATATGATGGTTGAACTTTGAATCATAATGGTGTTGGATTGGCGAGAGGAGCCGGGTGATGGTTGGACTCGTATTGGTGGTTAAATGAAAATGATATAATTAAAGTACCGTGTGAATAAATTGAATATTTAAGTTTAGGCACGAGTTGCTCCTCGGTGAAAAATTAAAAATTTGCGCAATGTAAGGTAGGCCCTTCCTTTGGGTTAATCTCCATAAAAGCGTGTTCTTGGGTGGCCCACCCATCGATGTTTCTGAGAAAAACCAAAAATGTGTGCTCTCTACGTCGAGCAATATAATGGGTATTTATCTATTGGGTTTTGCGTGGCCTGGTAGTGATAAATAAGCCTAGGTCTATAAGTGTCGTCCGATTTTGGTACTTAATTAAATCAATGAATGAAATTGAGTTAGTAAAACCATTTGACATAATTGACGTATTTGAGAACTGAAAAACCTTGATAATGGTTGCGGATTGGAAATGAAAAGTGATGAAATGAAATGAGGAGTCATTGTAACCATGTTGGGTTGGGATAATGGAATTGGAAGATTAATTATAGCGTGTATTGATTTTTTTGTGGTAAGAAAAAAAAACTGGTTATGTGAATGAAGATTTGCTAAAACAGTGAACTTAGTTTTGGGTTTAAACTTGTTGTGCATTAATCATCCTCGCATATCATGCATACATTTATCGTTAGTCTTTTCTCTATGAGTCTCGGTTCATGTTGTTGAACAACATTTCAGGTGATAGCAGGAAGAAAGTGGTAGAGTAAGATGGATGGTCGCGAGACTCCTTTTTGAGTAGATTCATAGAATTACATATTCTTTTGATAACATCTTTTGAGAAATGAAAGTGTAAATATAATTCTTGTTTTGAGCACTTGATTTAAAGTTTTTGGGTTAGAATACTCGTGTTGTAAGGCCTGATGGATATATGTATTCATGACTCGTATACATATGAGTGCGTTGAGCTCATTAATGGGTTGAATTCTTTAGTTTTTGAATGATGTATCATGATCTTGAAGTTTGATTCCAAGTTTTCGGGATAAAAAGGAAGTTGTTTCAATCTCAAATGTGGGTTTTACTTCGAAATTTTGCCTATTTAAAACTATGTTCTAAGGGTGAGGAAAGTGGGTGCCTTTTAACACTTAGTCAAATTTTCAAACTTTTGGGAAGTGAATTCTCGGGTATCTCACCACTCGAACAGTGAGGAGTCCACTTGAGCGAACTCTGCTGGGTGGCTTTTTATCGAACTTTGTTCAAAACGAGGCCTTCACTAAATGTTTTTGGGGTATTCTTTCGGAGACATAAATGGACTATTTTTGGGAGTAACATAGAAGGGACATTGGCCCTTGAGCATTTTCTTAAATCAAGTTCTTGCTTTTAATAAATTACTCGGGCTTTTATCATTATGGAATTGGGGAATTACAAATTTCTTAAAAATTCATGGGCATAATTAGAAGATTTTGGCCATTAATTTTGTTGGCCTTTAATCCTACTTGGGATTTTTTTTTTTTTGGGTGTGTTTTGGACCTTATGTGCATTTAAGCTTTGTTGTATTCTGGCCTTATTAAATACTTTGAACTTATATTAAGCTTCGGCCTCATTAATACTTGAGCCTTTATTATGTTTTGACCTAGCTTGAGTTTTTAGATTTGATTATATTTGGGCCATACTTCTAAGACTTTGGGCCTTTTACTTGTCTTGGACCTTTTGTTGGAATTTGGTCTAAATTAGTTTTGAGCCTAATTAAATACTTTGGGCCTTGATTGTTATTTGAGCCTTATTCCTATCTGGGCCTTATTTAAACTTTGGGTCTTGTTTATTTACTTGGGCCTTGTTTAAGTCTTGGGTATTTATTACGCTTAGGCCACATTTAAATCTTTGGGCATTGATCATGTTTGGGCCTTGTAAAAAGAATTAAAGTTTTGGGCTTGAAACAATATTCTCTTTGGCCTTTAAATAATTCCTTAGGCTTATGGGGACTTGGGTATTTTTATTTAATCATAGGCCAATTAGGTCTTATGGAAACACTTGCGCATTTTATTTGATTATGGGCCACTTTGTAAGTTTGCCATCATTTAATTTTTTGGCTAATGAGAACTTGGGTCATATGAACACTTAGATTTTAATTTAAGTTGGGCCTTTTCTTTAATTTGAGTTAATCTTGATTTGGATATTTATTTATCGTGGCCTTTTCTTATTTGGGACTCTATTTGTTTTTGGGCCTTGTTAAAGTTTTGGATTTCTTTGGAGTTTTAGTCCTTAACTTCCGTTAGGCCTAGGGATGGACTTTCCTTTGGCTATCATTCGTGCCTTAGGTGATTTCTTGGATTAATCCTGGATTAATCTTGGGCTTACCTGAGTTTTAGGTTCAATTTCTAAGAAAACATAATGATCTATTTTGAGTTAGAGTTTTCGACGTACGCCTATCTTTGAGAACTACAGTTAAGGTTTCATGATCTATTTTGAGTTAGAGTTTTCGACGTACGCGTGTCTTTGAGAACTACAGTTAAGGTTTCATGAGTTTTTGGTTTATATTGAGAATCCACTATTAGGGTTTTTAATATTGTGCTCGAAAATACGAGCCCTTATATCAATTCTTTCCAATGGGGAAGAAGGTCCAAATGCCAACACGCAAAATTAATTACATTATCTATGAACTAGTGATGGAGACCGCGAAATTTATCTAAAAATAAATTCTCTCTTCTACTTAATTTTTAAAAAATATTTTTTAAGGGTTATAAAAAATTATTTAATTAAAATAAATTTAGTAATTTCAAAAAACCACACGTTCCAAAAGATTTAGGTTTTTCAAACTATCTTTTCGTGTTTAATGTGTAACAAATTAAATACCCCAAATTTTAATTATTTAAAATTTTAATTTTAAATAAAACCAAGAATTTTATTTTCTTTTCAAGTTACACATTTTTCTGAAAAAATTAATTTACTAAAATTAAACCTCCTTTTTAATTAATTCAACAACTAAAATTAATTACCACGTTTTTTTAAGATTTTCGATTTGTTAAAAATTATCTTAAACGTGTTATTTATAACACATAAAATATCTAAAAGTTTCTTTTTAAAAAAATTTTAATTAAAGAAAATTTTATTTTATTTTTCCTTACAAAATTTAATTTCGATTTGAACCGAATTAATTAAAATCAAACAGGAACGATAAACTGAATTATAATAAAACATACATCCATGTATTTAAATAAAATAAATAAATGCATAAAATTATAACCCGATTTTATGGCAGAACTAAAACTTTTTAAAGTTAAAATATCCCTGTTCACTAAGAAATTTGTCAGAAACAAATTTGTAGACTTATGCTACGAGTGCAACTTTGAAGCCCAATCAGATTGAAACTGAACCGTACTAGTCTAACCATGTTACAACTCTATTGGGTAGACTAGAAAAGAACCACCACCATGGAGCCTGCACCGCACCACCACTGCAAAGCTGCCACTGCCTGCCACCGCCGACCAGCATCGTCGCCGTGTGTCAACGCTTGCTTCGTAGTTCTATTGTTGCGTTCTTCGTTCTTCAACCTATTCTTCCTTTTTTTTTTCTTACAAAGAATCTAAAAAAAAAGCTAAAAGCGAAAAACAAATATTACATTGAATCTTATACCCCTTTCGAGTTCACATTCAAACTAAGAACAAAGAATAAAATTATTTTACATAAAAATTACCACGATCAACCCTCGTGGTTTAAAATAAATTAAATCGTCATTCATCCATTCAATCATCCATGGAAAAATATAATGACCATAAAATCGGAATTAGATCGCTTACAAAACCAAGTTAGCACAGATTTAATGCTATTCGAACTCTTTGATTTAAACCATATTCATATTCAAAGTTGGCTCTGTTACCAATTGCTGGAGGCAAAACTGCCATGATCCATTGATTAAGAATATGATTTAAGTAAAAAAAATGGACGAGCAAATGCCAAAATCGGCTCCAGATTAAAATATTTTGATGTCAAACGATCAAAATAAACTCGATATATATTCCCACTATTAGATTAGAATTATACCTTATGAAATCTAGTATGATTGATTTCGGTTGCTGCAACAACTTTTTAGTCTATAAACTTTCGCAGTTGTAGACTTTAAGTTGAAGTTTCAAATTTAAGCTTTCTGTTATATTCCCATATGCTAGAGCGCGTCTATAGTGTGGGCTACCTTGAACATATTCTTCACAACCCTCTCTAGCTCCCAAGAGAATACGTGGAAACCGTAACTGTATATAATGATATATGGTGGCTAAGGCTGCATAACAAGATATAAATAAGCTACAAAAGGGTCCTATAGAGTAAATATAACTTGGGCTCCTAATGTAATTATAAAAACCCACCTCACCCAAGAAGTAATTTTACAAAAATATTAATTATAATTCATTCCACTAAAGAATTATAATTGCACTACCAGCCATATTCTTAGAATAGAATATTCAAACTCTTGTTGTTAAATTCTTATTTATTCTCTCCACGTTAAGATTCTCGATACCCGTCGATTATATTAAATTACTGATAATAATATTTAATCGATTTCTTAAATAAATTCATCAAGACCTTCCACTTAACTTATTTGACAGTTGGATAAACAAATTCACCTGTAGGGTTTAACTCGATCAAACTTATAAGCTTTCTTAAGCGGGCATCGTCAATCCCAGTTTTTTGGGACATGAATTCCGTCAATAATTAATATTTACCGTATAATTAATATCGTTATTCAACTCACCGGGATTATAAATCCAAAAAACATCATACCTTTTAATAAATCAAAATAACGAATATGAAATATATATAAATAATTACTTATTTCAGGATTAAGAGTATAAACACTCATGATAACCATGAAATGTAAATTAATTTATATAATTAGTATAAAATTAATTATCCCAACATGGTCCTATTCAATACACATAAAGTGTACAAGTATAATGAGTCAGAATAATAGGTAGCGTTATTATCTATTCCCCATAACTAAGACAGATCTACTAAGACTTTGCGCTACAGCCGTACTGATGGTGTGCCCAATTTCATCTAAGTCATGAGCAGAAAACTTATATTCTGTAAAAATCGATAATCTAATTTTTCATGTATAAGCCGAACTCTACACACCAGATTAAATACTGTATGGAATAAAAAATACCCATGCATAATATTAAATAAATAATGAAACTGTATACGTTGCTTATAAAAATTCTTATAAAATAAAAAAATAATTTTATTAATGAATAAAATTAAATACTAAAAATAATAAAAGATATGATTTTTAGTATACGTCCTTGACATATCCATGCATAGGATGTGATATGCATTTGTCATCACTAGGTTAGGATGTACGGGAACCATTTTAATGACAACGGTGGATGAAATAAACTCTAGGGTGGTACTTGTTCTGAGTGATGTCCTATGGTTACGATCTTGATGATATTAATGAAATGATTTTGGGGTGATGTTCCCAGGCTTGTATGCCATGATAATATATTTTTCGGCAAGATATCATGAAATGATATGATATGAATTTTTGAGATGATATCTCATGGTGAAGGTGGTTCGAGAGGCAAAATAATCGGTGTTAGAATATACGTTGATCTTACACTAGAACTTGACTTGAGACTTGAGGTCTTTGACTGTGATATTTTCCACATCTTGCTGTCAGTGATGACCCTGTTGGATACTTAGTTCGACTATGTAGTCATTCCACTGCTGAAGGAACACCTAATATCAGTCAGTAGACTTGGTCTGTAACGATTGAATCAGGGGTAGGATGGTTTACCGCAATTGGATTAACCTAAAAGGACTTAGAATTTTAAAGAAACTCAAGTAATTAATTGAGAAGCATCATTAACATCATTACACCTATTGATTTCTGTGAGACCCTGACCTATTTCATTTTTGGAATAATTTAAGTATTCGAGTTATTTCATGATCTCAGTACTGTTTTAGGTACAACCTTGACGCGTGTTCGGGTTTCGTTAAGGCTTGTTTGGCTAGTGGTTGGGCTGAAAAAGCTGTTTCACGCTGAAGAACCAGTTTAACGCATAGTACAGCAATCCAGTTGACTGGACTGGAGGATCCAGTCGACTGGAGCGACAGAAGGCCAGTTCGATCGACTTAACAAGGAGGTTCGATCGACTGGACAGTGAAAATTTTTGTGTTCTATAAATATCGACGGGCTGAGATATTTTGACAATTCATTACTTCTAAGCTAAGTTTCGGTTCTCTTTTCCTTCTCTATAGATTTTGATGGGCCCGGAGCTCAGTTTTTAGCAAATTGACAGCGAATCCTTGATATTGGTGCCGAGGGCTTCGCGTTCATTTGGATAGAATTTTGTTTTGTCGAGATTTGATTTTTGAGACATCGAGCTTTGGCTCACCGAGGTAGGATTCTAGACCCTACTGCTGTATAAGGGTAATATATGTGATTATATGTGTTTTTACCGGGTAGAAAATATATCAAATGTGATTTTCATGTGTAAACTTTGGTTTTGGGTAAAAGTGAGTTTTTACGCATTTTCTTGGTTGTAAACATGTTTCGGATGCGTGGTATCCGTAGTTTTTAAAAGGAGATTTGAAAACGAGGTGCTTTGGAAAATTGGTGGAGAAATGTATTTTTGGAGGTTTGGAGTTAACCCGCAGGGTTGAGTCTCACCTTTTAAACATTTTGTCAGAAATGATTTTAGATCTCTATGTCGATGGATTGGATCTCTTTTTATACATGTGTTGTATAAACAGTTTTGCGAGTTTTCGTAGTTGAGCTACAGTGAGTTTGTAAATGTTCTCCCTAGATGTACCGTGACAGTGTGTGATTTTGAGTTGGGCTTCTACTGCTCCTTGGTGGATGTGGCATCAGAATTTAGGAGTTTTGAAAATATTTCAAAAATATGAGAATTCAAAGATGTTTGAAAAATATTTTAACACCTTGAAAATTAACATTTGAAAACCTCTTTTTTATTGAAAACAGAGTTACCACTTAGTTTTTGAGAAAAACTAAGAAAAATAAAAATGACTACTGATCTTGAAAATGTTAACTAGAGAAAAAGGGTTCGGGGGCGAAGATACGAATCGAAGAAGGTGTTAGACGCTCCGTTCGCCCAACCATAAGGTTGGCCTCCACTAATCACCATTGGTTCTTTGATAAGAATTCCTCAAATACATGCAAATAAAGAAAGTTGAGGCAAAAAAAGAATATCCAAAATTAAATATGAAAAATACATAAGATATGTACATAGAACTCCAAACAAAACAAATAAGAAAAGAAAATCCTAAGTCATGCAATTTCTAACTAAAGGATACAAGGAACACACCCGCATGCAATATTCACAAAAATAAACTAACTATCATGATGTGCAGAAGTTAACAAAAATATGCTATAAAATTTTAAAATTACCTAAACATGATTTGCTACAAAAAATAAACTAAATTATGCTAAACATACTTTCAAGTAAATAAACTAAAATATGCATTAATGTTAACACGATGAATTAATAAAAAAAATAAAAAATACAAAATAAAAGATACATAAAAAGAATCCTAAAAAAAAGTTCATAAAAAAAGCTTATGCTAAGATGAAAAAGGCTAGAAAATGCTTATTAACAAAACAACAATCTAACTATCCACTTTTACATTCTTTTTAAAGAGATAGAAGAAAATAAAAAGAAAAGAAAGAGAAGAAAATTACTCTTAGAAAAGAAATCTAGTTTAAACGGTTTTTTGTGATTTTTGAGTTTAACAAAATAAAAGAATAAAAATAAAGTACATGTTATAAAAGAAAAATAAGGCTATAGGGAAAGAAAAAGAAAATAGAACTTTTAACAAAAAAATAAATACTAACATTAAAAGAAATACTAATAAAGAATAATTAAACCAATCACTAGAAGAGAAAAAAAAAGAATATTATAGAAAATTTTAAAGCTAATTAACAAAATACTATAGAGGAGAACTACACTATTATTAAAAGAAAAGAAAAGAAAATAAAGAAAAAATAAAAGTTAGAAAAGGAACATTTAGTTAAAAGAAAAATAAAATGAAACATTACTATTAATGTTACAAGAAGAGAAATGAAAATAAAATAAAGTGTTAGTAAAAAGAAATTAAACTAACTAAAATAAAAGAAGGAGAATAAATGTTAGAATATTAAAAAATTACATTGAACTAACTATTATAAGAAGATAAATACTAGAAATATAGAAAGAAAAGAAAATAGAAAGAAATACTAAAAGAAATTGAACTAACATTAGAAGAAAAGAAAAAAAAATAAAAAAAAAACAAAGAAAATAAAAAATAACCAAGCAATTATTAGAAAATGTGAATATAATATTAACAATTATATTCACATGAATGTTAGCGTATTGATAATAATAATTAACAACATTGTAAGTTATAATTACCAAAATATATTAGCACTTGTTTAATGAATTAATTAAAGAAAAAGATAATGTACATAGTGTGAAAGTTTAAACTAAGCAATTAAAAAAAAATTGAACTAGATGAAGGAAGGTAAGTAAGAAGCAAGGTTAACTATTCAAATGAAAGAAATACACAAATTAAAATGAATTTAACCTGGTCACTCCAAAAGAGAGAAAATAGAGTTAGAAGGATCGGGGATCCAAACGAGGTACCTAGATTGTCGGAGAATCCTCAAGTCGAAAATATGCCTCAATGGTCCAGTCGTCGCAAGGCTTCAATGTAGGCGTCAGAAGTTTGGATTTTGGTATTTCGGTAGAAGTTCGGCGTCGGGACTCGAAATTGCTCGGGAACTCGGCAGAGCTTCTCTCACCAAACCTCTCACTAAATTTTTTTTATCCTTGAAAATGTACCAGATGTACGATATTTATAGAGTTCTTCAACCAATGAGATGCTGTCATGTTCTCGGACACGTCAGGGTTTTTGAAGTTGGCAGTCGCCAGGTCATGAGTTGGCGGTCGCCATGTTGGAGTTCGCAGTCGCCACTTTTGGCTAGGATTTCAAAGAGGTTATATTGGTGGTCGCCACAATGAACATGGCGGTCAGCTTACTTGGACAACAAGTTTTGATAGTTCGATAAAAGTTCTTTGATTTGAAGGTTTCGAGTTCAAATATCGAGCTTGGATCACTTCTCGAGAACTGAAGCACCATTCCACCTCTTTTCATCATCGAATTCGCCTAAGATTAAGTGGAGTCAAATTGGGGTGCATACAGTTGCCCCTCTTCCATAAAACATGTATAGCAATGCGTGATGCAAGTTATATAAAAAATTCAGAGACAACAGCCATTTGACCGAACCGTTAATCTTAGGCCACAAGCACACAAGCATACATACAATGTTGCTCGTACTTGAATTTTCATCAAGCTGCCTACGTACCCCTTTTGCTAGGGATCAGACCAGAACGTAGTTCATGGGGAAAAATATAAGATAAGAAAAAAAGATGCATGACAAGTATAGTGTAATGCAATGCGAGTCAGTTTAAGGTCATAAGGAGGACCGACGAGTCAGTTTAGGGTCATGAGGAGGATCAAAAAGTCAGTTTAGGGTCATAAAGAGGACCGACGAGTCAATTTAGGATCGTGAGGAGGACCAACGAGTCAGTTTAGGGTCATGAGAAGGACCGGCGAGAAAAACATCAAACTAATAGGTCGAGTTAAGGCCTAAAAATTTAAAATGTGGGACAAAAATAATTAAAAGCTAAGTTACGACTCAAAATTAATTTCATTAGAAAGAAAGATCGTGAATTAATACGTCGAGTTAAGACTTAAAAATTCGGGATGAGGTGCGAGACAAAAATAACTAAAAGCCAAGTTACGACTTAAAATTAAATTTATCGAGAAGGATGATCACACATAAGAATTTTCTGGAAATATTTTTCTAGAAAACGCCCAAGATATTTATTTTTGAAAAGCTCTAAAGATCAATTTTAGAAGAACACACACACACAAAATAAATTTGTTTAATTTTTATTTTTATTTTTTATATTA
>JAOTRH010151277.1:0-13271 GCA_034768845.1 Heliamphora exappendiculata | reverse complement strand
TTTGGTTGTACAAGCAAAACTTAACTATATATATACATGTATAAATATTATGAAGCTCACAATATTTTAAATTTTGGAATATGGATCACCTCAAAATAAATCAGACGGATCAGATCATCACATAGTTTATGCATGATTAGAGTTTATCAATTTCTTTAATAGTTTTATACTTTGCTTATATTGCATGCGGACTATATATCATGTATCCTTTAGTTTATATCCAGCATGGTTAGGAATTAGGCTTTCTTTTTTCTTGCTTTGTTATCTTTTATTACATGGTTAAATATCTCGAATACGTATTTTCTTACTTGATTTTGCTTGTTCCCTCTCTGCCCCATTTTCTGTATTTACATGCATTTAAAAAATCTAATTAAGAACCAATGATGAATAGTAGAGGCCAACATCACGGTTGGGCGAACAAGATACCTAACACTTTTTCCAATTTGTACCTTAGCCCCCGAGCCATTGTTTTCTCTAGTTAATGTTTTAAAGATCAGTGGCTCTTTTTATATTTTTTTTGATTTTTTGTAAAAATCAAGTGGCGACTATATTTTTTAATAAAAAAGAATTTTCAAAATGTTTTGATTTTCAAGGTGTTAAACGTTTTCAAAATAACTCTTGAATTTTCTATTTTAGTTTTGAACCAAACCCTGAGGCAAAAATCCTAACACTCAAAGAAGACTCCCAACATCCTAAACTAAGTAAATAACATGAAATATTATATTAAAAATTAAAATTTCTCATAATTAGGATAAAATAACTATTTTTCCTCTAATACAGTAAGAAGTCTTAAAAATCTAAAATTTAACACATGGACACCCTAAATCAGATATTTAAATACAAATAAGTAACAAAAGACAAAATAACATCAAAAATGACAAAACTACCTCTAGTGGCCGGCCATATTGGGATATGTGCTCAAAAAGTTACTTTTTGTAATTTTTAAGCTCAAAAATGAGAAAACGTTATACAAATTACGCATTATTATGACCTAGGACTTTTTAAACAAGTAATATAGACTAATATAATATTATAGATCAATAAAAGTAAACAAATTATTATTAAAGTTCTGACACACTTAAATAAGTTAAAAAGTCACATCTAGTCAAAATAGCTTCAAGTAACTTAATTGCTTATATTTAAACAATTGATTGTGGTCAATATTTTTATAAAGTATAATAATAATAATAATAATAACACTAAAATAATTCATTTTAGTAAGTTAGAAGATAAAAACGATACATCAAATTAATTTTAAAAATACTTTCTTGAACAATTTAGTGCCAAAATTCTACCAAATAAGCACTTAAAACAAAATTTATGCACAAAAACCAAGCAAATAGCCCCTTGGCCGAATTCCCGAATGATATTTCTAAAAATTTCATATTTCAAATCCCTTAGAAAAGGTTTTCACCTCTCATGCAACCAATCAAAAAATGAGAAAATTGAAAAATGGCCTTACAAGCACTCATTAAACCCAATCACCTCTTACCTATAAAACCAAATCCTTTGGAGCCTTTTCCTCCTTGACAAATTTGGTGAAGAGCAGAGAGAGAGAGACTAGATTCTTGTGAGCTCTAAGTGTTCTTCCATAGTTGAGAGCAAAGGGAGGAAGAAAAAAAGGAGAAGAAAGAAGAATGAGCTAGGAAGAGCTAGGAGATTCTATGAAGCTAAGCCCTAGTCCACCAGCCACCATCATCTACTCTTTTAAGGTAAGTAAAACCTCTAAAATTTCTCTCCAATAGCACCTTAAATCTCCCTCAACTCATCTCCTTAGACACATGTAAAAACAAGAATCAAAAAAGGGATTAAAAAGGCGTCGTAGTAAGAAAACTAGGATTTTTCATGATTTTTATGGTGAAGCATGAGCTTGCATGTTCGTATCCATGGATTTTGTAGCTTTTAAAAGTGCTGGAACAAATATATGTTAGTCTTAAATACATGCATGCAAAGAAATAAAATCAAATCTTGACACAACATGAGCTAGAACACAAAACCCTAAAGGGCCTAATTTTTAGTCTATTTTGCCATTCTGTCCCGAACTTTTATTTATCATAACTAATCGTAAAAACCTGATCTAAGTATGCTTTTAATGTTTAGACCTAGATTTTGAAGTTATCTTTCATACAAAATTGGTCTGAAGTGATTTCATTGAGTAGAACTCAATATATACTATTTTTACTAAAAAGTGTCAGTTTCTGACCACCCTGAATTGCATACCTAAAAAATTTAGGTTAGAATGAGAATCAAGCTTATATCAAACCATACAATTTGTAGAAAACATATATGTCTTACTATCGACCAAAAATGAGCCTAAACTATAGAGATTTGATAGGTCAAACACACCTCAAAATTACTGTTGTAAATCTCTGACTAACAGAGCCCTGTGTCACTTATCTGTGCATGACTAGAAACCCATGTTTTTAGTAGCCAAATCCAAAAGTAGTTTTCATGAAAAGTGTAGACAACATCTTGAAATATTTACTGACCAAATATCATACCTAGATACCCTTGGATGGTCCCCCAAAAGGCCTATGCCTTCTCTGTTAAAACCAGATTCTACTGACCCTTTTATAGCTAACTTAACCCATTTTATAAAATGGCCAAAATCTCTAACTTGTTCCAAATAACTAGCCTTGGCACTAAACATGAACCTTGTAAGGGACACATTAAACTAGAACATATCCAAAAAGTAGACCCATATCCCTTGATGTGATGCCCCAAAATGGAGACCAACTGAGGCCTAAGTTCTATACTTTTCTCTGTAAAGTGCTGAATTATCTTCTCTTAAATTAAATAAATGACCCATTTACCTTAGGATTTGATCTTAGTGTTAAACATAAATGTTGTAGAAACTATTTGTATCTAATTGGTGTCTAAAAATCAGAACTTAACTCCATGCCTAGGTACCCCAAAACTCTATTATTATTTTTTAAATTGACACTTGAGCATTTACCTTAATTTTGTTAAGTGCATAGTGACATGTTATGTTGTTGAACTTAAAATATAGGTATTAATTAAAATATGGTGGATGATTGGTGTATGAAAATGATTATTTGATTATTAAGATCCATGCCGCTAAGTTAAATCCATTTCTTATGAATTATAGCTTGAATCCATATACTTTTACTCCATGCTTTAATGAGTTGTACCATATGCTATGTTGAATTGTACAAATTTACCATGCTTAGTTGCATATTATGCCATTGTTAGTTGCACTTCGAAATATAAGTTGTTATATCATGAGCAATGTGAGTGTGGCACTAGAGACATCTCGTGTGTTACTCCTTGTATATTTTTTAGTTGTATCTTGATACAGTTAATGTGGGGAAAGGCAAACTTTTTATCTTGATTAGTGAGTCTTAGTTGATGGGGGTGTCGATAATGGGACATATACGTCCTGATCCGTATCACATCTTGAGCTGAATTGTCACTATACGCTGCAGTGATCGGGAATGCTGACGTACGGGAACCTAATGTACGAGAACGTAATGGTGTCATTCAGATTATTGTGTTGGGTATGAATGACTTTGGGCTATGTGCGTCCTAAGTCGTATTACATCCCAAGCCATGCCACATCTTAAGCCGAACGCCCGTTATAAGCCTCCGTGATAGGGAACGATGGTGTATAGGAGCCTAATGTACAGGAACGTAATGCTACCACTCGAAATTCGATTGGTTGATTTATAATCGGGTTAGACAAATGCATTTGCATTGCACTCTTCATTACCTGCATAATTTGTTGCTTAATACTTATCTGTTTACTATATTCATATCTTTGCCTGTCTCCTTAATTTATAAATGCTTTAAGTGTTGTATGAAATGCATTATGGTGAGTTGTGCTATGAGATTGGCTAGAGAGTTTGGAGAGTTTTCTTCTGGGCTTTGGCTCATGGTATTCGTGCCACAGGTGAGGAGGAGGAGTTCTTAGAGGAAGTCGCTCCCAAAGAAGAAGAATGTTTTGAAGAACAGGATGAGTGTCAGGAGCTAGTGGACCCCCGACAATGTTTGCTAAAGATTTGAATCTTCTTTTTTTATTCTTTTGTTCAGTTTTCCTGTGCTTATTGTATTTTTTGTAAACCTTTTGTGAAATTGTAATCTCTATGTACTTTTGAATAGTTCAAAACTCTTAATGATGTAATATTTATGATATGTAAATATGAATGAATGGCTAGAATACTTCCCTTCTCTATACTTATGTATGTCTCGACGTGCCCAGAGGACGGGACGTCACATCGATACTGTATCGAATTATCGACCCGAATCTTGATTTCCTATACACTTCCACTACCCGCTCGCTCGAAGTACTAGAGTTGGAGACTCTTAGTGATTGGAAAGACAAGCACTACACAACTTGAGGATACACCTGTGATACTCCATTGCAGGTATATTTGCACGAGCCCCGACACTTCTCTCTCCACACTATCTGCCCCCGTGGAGAGGTCGGGTTAAATTTCTAATTTTAATTCACAATCCGCA
Organism: Heliamphora exappendiculata; assembly: GCA_034768845.1. Lineage (NCBI taxonomy): Eukaryota > Viridiplantae > Streptophyta > Magnoliopsida > Ericales > Sarraceniaceae > Heliamphora > Heliamphora exappendiculata. Next base: position 8,792 of record JAOTRH010151277.1, on the reverse strand, counting down.
TGCTTATTCATTTAATTTGTTATTATTAGGACTTATTATCTTAATTTCATTATTTGTATGCTTAATTCCAAATTGGTTAATTAGTATCAAATTATTCATATCCTCGTCACATTATTTTAATCAAAATAGTCTTAACTATTTCTATAATTCTATTTTGTAGCATGAACACATCGCATACTTTCACCAAACACACTATTTATCAAAATTCTACAAATCAGTGCCTACATTCCTTACGGTTGCAACAATTAATGTTGTGGGTGTAACTGTTTGGCATTTACATTGTCACGGTCGTGAGATTGTAACTTGCGCCCTTGAACTTTATCCCTATTTTCTTTCCGATCGCGACATCAATATGTCACAACCACAAGATTTTGTTATTTCAAGTACCTTGAATTTCACTTTTGTAGTATTCTGTCAAGTTGTGTGAGATGTCCAGCATGTATCCAGTATCATAGGTCTAGTATGATTAGGATTTGATAGTTCTCTATTTTCCATTTAAGCATGATATTTATTTTTGGTCTTTGTAATGTGCTTATACAGTTAAGATATGTATTTTTATTATTTGATTTCGTATGTTCTCCCTTTGCATCCATCTTTTTTATTTGCATGCATTTGAGAAATTAAAGTAAGAACCGATGATGATAAGTAAAGGTCAACCCCACGGTTAGGCGAAACAGGGTGACTAACACCTTCTCCGATTCGTACCTAAGCCACCGAACCCGTGTTTTCTATGGTTAACGAAAAAATATTATTGGCTTGTTTTTGTTTTTCTTAGTTTTTCTCAAAAATTAAGTGGCGACTCCATTTTTCAAACAAAAGAATTTTCAAATCTTTTGGCTTTCAAGGTGTTAAAATCTTTTTGAAATAACTCTTGAATTTTCATTTTTGCAAAATCGAAAATCCTGGTGCCACAATTGTTTCATAATAATTTTACATTATATGAAGAAAAAAAATGAACCAAACGTAAAACTAATAACTTAATTCAATGTCAGAAGAAAAGTAACCCAAATTATATATGAAGTGGCTCATTTCTTGAACATAGTATAAATATGCCATTAAATTATTAAAACATACTAGCCAAATTCCTTCCCTCTCATTACTTCTCCTACACACATTCCAACCTTACATATTCCAAACTTACATATTATTCCACCATAAAACTCTAACACTCCATAACTCTCACATTCCATGACCCTCATACTCCATAATATCTTTCATTAACAAAAATATTTCTAAAAAGCAACCCCTCCCCTTCTAAATTTTGGTAATAGAGGAAGAGAGAGAGTCACAAAAACAATATCTTACTCTAGGTATTCTTGAGATTTTAGAGAAGAGGAAGTTTCTTCACTCAAGCCTAGGATGTCTTGAAGGTAAGTTAAACTCTCTAAAATCTTCTTCTCCTATTCAAATCTAAACCCATCTCAACCAACGTAAAAGATATAATAAGGATTTTACATCGAAGAGGCCAGAAAATGGGTTAAAAACAAAAATAGGGGCTATTGTGAATTATTCTTCTAAGTTATAATATGTAGAAACTATTTGAAGAGAGATCTTTATTTCATTTGTTAGAAATACTTGTTAGAGTATTTATTTTATAAGTTATACATGTTACATGTCAAAAATAGAATTAGATCTAAGCCATGCATGAAAGGATAAAAGTTATATCCTTGAATTTCATTCTCGTTTTATTTTCACTACTTGCTGGACCCAAGTTTGAAAAATCATAAATAAATTTCGCAAAATCTCCTAAGATTTATTTTTGTGTCCAGAGTTAGATTTTGAAGTTATATTCATTGAAAATTGGTTTGAACGGATTTGGGCTTGTACGACTCAAGATGTGTTCTTTTTTTCTTTTACCAAAACATGTCAAAATTCGAACTAATCTTCACTGTAAAGGCAAAAACCTCTTTTTAAAAGGTGATATAAGTTTTGGCCCCTTCATGAAAGTTGTAGGAAACATAATTTTCTAACTATCCTCCAAAAATTGGCTTGTTTTGTTGAGTTTGTTTAGACAAACACCCTCTGTAAGTTTCTGCTCTTGTTTAGGGAATTAAAACAAAATCTGTACATTCTTTTGTAAGATAAAAAAAATGTTTCTTGTGATTAAATCGAAAGATGTTGTTCATAAAATATTTAGTAGACTTCAAAAAAAAAGTTTCTGTAAAAACTTGAGAAATATAAGAGTTGAATTGATGCCTCAAATAATTTTTATGATCTATATTTTCCTATTCTGAAAATCACCACTTTGGAGTTTTGAGGGTTGTTCTGATACCTCTTCGTAGTACGGCAAAATCATGAGTATTTTCTTAAAAACCTGTCACGACCCATTTTCAGGTATAGCGTCCGCGATCGGCCAGTGAGCTAACCCACCAAAGGCATCTATCTTTTTTTATCTGTCACACCCCAAACTCCGGGTCAAGTGAAACACTCACAAACAACCATATAAAACACCCAACCCGATATTTACTTACAAATTAAAGCATATAAGCATTTAATATATCTACCACAAGGGCTTACATTGCACGGTTCTGACACCATAAAACATGTAAACATACATGAACAAAAGAACAAAAAGAAAGATTACAGATCTTCTGCCCCAACCGGCAACACCGAATCAACTCACACGATCAGTTCCTAAAAAATATTTTAAATCCCACACCGTGAGCCACAACTCAGCAAAAACTAGATAAGCATGCAATATAAACAAAACATGCTCAAAAAATGAGGTGCAATTTTTGACTCACACGAGCCATAAAAATGATTTTATATCTAAATTCATACAAGTTCCAGATGAAAACATTTTAAAACGGTTTTATACAAGGACTCCCAAGAGTCTTAAAGAAAATAGTTTTGAAAACGTTTTTGTATTACGACTCATCAAAGCCTAGAAAATAATTTGACATATATATTACAATGCTTCACAAGCAAAGATAGACTCCTACGAGCCAAGACTCCCACGAGCCCCACATGCAACACAAATACATATAAACCGACTCTCACAAACCTCAATAACAGTTCTATCACATAGATAAAGATCCATATTCAAACATACTCCTTACGGGGTAAAACTGCACACCACGGGGTAAAACTGCACACCACGGGATAATACCGCATACCATGGGATAATATTGCATACCACGGGATAATACCGCACACCACAGGATAAACCCGAACCAATATATGCTTATATAAAACCAACGCCTTAAATACACCAAGACCACATAAGATCATGTATCCATCCTACTACATGCATGAATAAAATTAATCAGAGTTTTATAAGCACAAAAGTCTGTATAACCATGACGTTTCACATAACGATGTCACATAACCTGACAAGACATCACATGCCACACACCCATCGTCTGCTCACCCGAACTACCCATCCATCCACAGCGACAACCAACGATGTAGAAAACCAAAATCCAACCCGAAGGCCAACACCTAAACCTCCCATAAAACGATTCTCACCAAATCCCATCTCTAGAAAGGATAACGAACCCACACGTCCCGCACCCAACAGAGCATGAACCACCACGCACACAACCATGCACCAACACCCCGCATGAAATGACCAACACCCCTCAACGTGACCTCAGTCAATAGGACCCCATAATCCAATCAACTAAAGAACCACTAGAGAATAGCAGTCGATTAGGCCCCATAACCCGATCGACTAAAAGGCCACCACATGACCCAAAGAAACCCACGCACGCCCAACACAGAAAACACAAACCCACACACGCCCAACACGGCTAACACGGACCCACACACGCCTAACACGATCAAAAGAAACCCCTAAGGCTCAGACACGACCAAAGAAAAAGAGTTCAACACAAACCACAAAAGTGTTGACACAAACAGAAAATGTCAACACAAACATCGAAGGTGTTGACACAAACAGAAAAGGTGTCAACACAAACAGCGAAGGTGTCGACACAAACAACGAAGGTGTCAACACAAAACAACAGCAGTGTAGGTAACACAAGTAGAAACGAAAAGGGTCGACACCAACAGCGAAAGTGTCGACACGAAGGTGTCGACACAAATAAAAAAAGTTTCGACATAAAACAACCGAGAGATCCAACGCAAACAGCAACATAAGCGTTAACACAAACAGAGAGAAAATGGTTGCCACCAACAGAAAAGGTGTTAACACCAAGGTGTCGACACAAACAGAATTGGTGTGAACACAAAAAAATAGATTTTTAGATTTACAACCCTGGTAACTGGACGACAGCAGAAAGCAAACCCTAGAGACAAAAAAAGCTTCTCAACCCCAAATTAAGCCTGCCAAACACTCCCTTTTCGACCCACAAACATACACATGCCCAAATCAACAAAGAAACACCAAAAAGAAAGCATCAAAACCCATCTCATCCAACCGTAATCAACCAAAAACAAATTTAAACCAAAACCCAATTTATTGAAACATAAACCAACTTTTCATACATTTTTGTACGTTAAAACACACAAGAATTCACGTACCGCCCTTATAAGACATGAGAGTCTAGGATCCTACCTTGATGAGTCAAAAACTCGATGCCTCAAACCACGTAAAAATAATGAACTTTATCATAACAGAATTTCGTCCGGATGAACGCGTAAACCCCGATGCCAATAGCAAGGATCCGATATTGGATCATCGAAAACTGAGCCCCAGGCCCCCAAGAATCTAGAGAGAAGGTAGAGCTTTTGATGTGAGGAAAGGAAACTTAGCTTCTAAGCTAAGGGTTTTTATGAAAATATCTCACAAAATATCTTATTTATAGGCTCCACCCAAAAATATCTTCTTTTTTTTGTTTTTGAAATTTGCATCATAATGCCCAACGTCCCTAGGGAACCAATCCCACATGCATATCTAAACCCGAACATGCATAAAAAAAACATATAATTATGCCATCACGGAAACTAATAACAACGCGCTGAAATATGCTGAAAAAGAAAATGGGTCAGGGTCTCACAACTCTACCCCTTTAAAGGAATTTTGTCCCCAAAATTCAACACAAGGTTAAAAGGAAACAAACCGTCGACCGCAATCAACATAGACATAAGAGATGGTCAGCCAAACCATTCCTAGGATATAGTCAAACAAGGTTAGGCATCCTAAACAACGGATAACTATCTCAAATACACGGGATTTACAACTCACCCTCAACCTCACATCATCACCAACCGCTATCTCAACACAATACACCAACCATGAAATCCATCACCAACTCCCCAAACAAAGAAATGTAGAACACTAGCCCAAATGTATACCTAGAAAGTACCTTTGCTCACTGAAGATCATCAGGCACAACTAGTGCCTTGGAGAAACTAGGACCTATGAGTACATATGCTCGTCCTTGCGTCATCCTGTTCTGTCCGCCACAACCCAGCACAGTCGCTGCCACACTGACTAAACTAAAACATCCCCACCCGCAACTTAGGAAGTTTAAACTGCGGGAGGCTGCTGTCGATCCGGCACAAATGAACCCTTTAGTGAACCTATTGTACTCGGCGCACTCTCTCTTTGGGGGTAGTTCCTGCGAATATATCCCGTCTGGGCACATCTATAACAAATCGACAGTTCCCTCCCCTATGACTGATCCGGCCCGGGACTCTAGGACTGCCTCCACTGTGGATCCTGGTACTGCCTCGGTTGCAAGCAATCTGGCACATGATGCACCGACTGTCCACACCGATAACATCTAACCCCCTCTGCTCTGACCTCGCCAACGAAGCCACCGGTGGAGCTGGTGCAGAAAACTGCTGCGGTAATCCAAATGAAAGAAAACTAAGGCCAGAGGACTTCTACCTCTTGCCGGAGTGCCCACCTGTCTATACCTCTGTCCCACTCTACGGTGTCTTGGCCTCCTTAAAAATTTGAATCTCTGTCAAAGTGTTTTCTATCCTGTCTGTTGCCTCCACCAGCTCTGTAAAAATACGCAACCCTATGCCGGCCACTCTCTCTCTCTGATCGTGGGTCTCAAACCCCGCTCAAACCTCCTCGATCTCAACTCGTCTATCGCCACTAACTCCGGTGGAAAACAAGACAGGCTAGTAAACCTGGCCTCATACCGCATAACACACATCGCTCCTTGGGTGAGAGTATAGAACTCCTCTCTATACAAGTCTCTAGATGAAGTAGAAAAATATTTCTCTAGAAAAACTCTAGTGAAAGCTGCCCATGTGACCCCCACAGCATTTCTGGCATATTTCCACCACTCGTGAGCATCGCCCCTCAACTGAAACATGGCAAAAGAAACCCGTAACTCATCCTCAGCTATCTGCAATGTGTCAAAGATCCGAGTCATTAGCTGTAATGACTCTGTAACCACTATAGGGTCAGTATCCCCAGCAAAGGTAGGAGGATCCATACGCCAGAACTCTGTCATCTCCACCGTAGCCCTCGACTTAGATACATTCTCTCTCCCTTTAGCAGTCTCACTTCTAACAGCCTTAACCAGTTGTTGGATAGAACCAACCAGCACATGCAGCAACTCAGTCGCATCCATTGATCTCTGGGGAGCATTTGCATCCCCAGCATCAGGGAAAGGCACATCCCCTTGGCCAAAACCACGGCCATAGCCTCGACCACAAGCTCGCCCTCTCCGCGCAAACATCACGTCTACATGAAAGAAACACATAGCATAAGATGCAGCACATAGCATGAACACAATAATGTGAATACGTAGTCACATAGGCTCATGTTAAACAAACCACACATACCGAGAAAAACCAATAAGAATGACGCGTCAATTTGGAGAACCTACTTAGATTCCCTGCTAGAAATCACATCAGATAAACGCATTTATAACTTGGATCCCAAGTTTGTTAATACAAACGCCCAAAGGCAAGACTAATCAATCCTAAGGTTCAACCCACATACTCACATATACACAACATCCACACCATCAACATGCTATCATGCTCGTTCAATCAAAAAATCTAAACACATGCAGTCAAGCACACGCAATAAACCTCACACGGTGATGCACCCTCTTCCCACGGCTCTTAGGTATTCGAACCCAGAGTTTTGATACCATTATGTCACGCCACAAACTCTAGGTCACGTGAAACACCTACAAATAACTATATAAAACACCCAACCCGATATTTACTCACAAATTAAAGCATACAAGCATTTAATATATCCACGACAAGGGCTTACATTACATGGTTCTTACACCAAAAAACATATAAACAGACATGATCAAAAGAACAAAAAGAAAGACTACAGGTCTTCCGCCTTAACTGGCAACCCAAATCAACCCACACGATCGGTACCCAAAAAATATTTCAAATCCGACATCGTGAGCCACTGCTCAGCAGAAACTAGATAAGCATCCAATATAAACAAAACATGCCCAAAAAATGAGGTGCAGTTTTTTACTCACACGAGCCATAAAAACAATTTTATATCTGAACTCATGCAAGTTCCAGATGAAAACATTTTAAACGATTTTATACGAGGACTCCCAAGAGTCTCAAAGAAAATAGTTTTAAAAATGGTTTTTTGTATCACGACTCATCAGAGTCTAAAGAATAATTTGATATATATATATATATATATATATATATATATATTACAATGTTTCACTAGCAAAGATAGACTCCTACGAGCCAAGACTCCCACGAGCCCCACATGCAACACAGATACATATAAATCGACACTAACAAGCCTCAATAATAGTTATATCACATAGATAAAGATCTATATTCAAACATACACCTTACGGGGTAAAATCAAACACCACAGGGCAAAACCGTACACCAAAGGATAATACCGCACACCATGGGATAAAATCGAACTAACATATGCATTTATAAAACCAAAGCCTTAGATACACTAAGACCACATAAGATCACGTATCCATCCTACTACATGCATGAATAAAATTAATTAGAGTTCTATAAGTACAAAAGCACGTATAACTACGACGTTCTGCATAACGACGCCACATAACCCGACAAGACATCACATGCCACACACCCGTCATCTGCTCACCCGAACTACCCGTCCACCCACAGGGACAACCAACGATGTAGAAAACCAAAATCTAACGCGAAGGCCAACACCTGAACCTCCCACAAAACGGTTCTAACCGAATTGCATCTCTAAAAAGAAAAACAGACCCACACGTCCCGCACCCAACCGAGTATGAACCACCACGCACACAACCGTGCACCAACACCCCACATGAAATGACCAACACTTCTCTCCGTGACTTCAGTCAACAGTACCCCATAATCCAATCAACTAAAAAACCACTAGAGGAGAGCAATTGATTGAGCCCCATAACCCGATCGACTGAAAGGCCACCACATGACCCAAAGAAACCCCAAAATGCCCAACACGGAAAATACGAACCCACACACACCTAAGACGACCAACACGGACCCACACACGCCCAACACGACTAAAAGAAACCCCTAAGGCCCCAACATGACCAAAGGAAAAGAGTTCAACACAAACCGCAAAAGTGTCGACACAAACAGAAAAGGTGTCAACACAAACAGCGAATGTGTCGACACAAAACAACAGCAGTGTAGGTAACAAAAGTAGAAAGGAAAAGGGTCGACACCAACAGCGAAAGTGTCGACACGAAGGTGCCGACACAAACAGAAAATGTGTCAACATAAAACAACCGAGAGATCCAATGCAAACAACAACAGAAGCATTAACACAAACAGAGAGAAAAGGGTTGACACCAACAGAAAAGTTGTTGACACCAAGGTGTCGACACAAACAGAATTGGTGTGAACACAAAAAAATAGATTTTTAGATTTACAACCCTGGTAACTGGACG
>JAOTRH010151266.1:0-13272 GCA_034768845.1 Heliamphora exappendiculata | reverse complement strand
GCGAATCATTCTTAAGAAAACTGCGATTGCAGGACTCGGTTTGTAAATTTCATTTATGTTATTCCTGTTATTTTATTTTCTGTAATTTTATATTATTGTAAATTGTTGAAAGTATAATAAAGATGTATTTTCTGGGTTCCCGAGCATATATTTTATTTTGGCGTTGGATATTCTCCCAATATGTGTTACTTGATTATGAGAAAATTAAAAAACAATTTTTAAACTTAAAACCTAATTAATCCCTTACCAATTAAATGGTGACAAAAGCAAGTAAGATACATAAACCTATAGAAATAATATTAGTGGTACATAGGTAGTAGAAAAAGATAAATGAAATGAATTTCTTCTTCTAAAGCATCGGCTGAAATGTTCGTCAAAGTAATATTTGTTGATAGACATTAAAATGAGCGACTCTCATAAATAGGCGCGGAACTAGATAATGGGCAAAGAGGTCATGGTTCTCTCATTTTTTTTGAAAAAAATATTTTTTGTCTTATATTTAATAAGTATTTTTACAACATATTAGTGAGATATTTTAAAGTTTTTATGATTTTTTTTATTAATCCTCTATTTTGTATGTATTTCATAATTAATATAATATAAAATGGGATGATCCGAATAATTTCTCACAATACATCAATTCTATTATGTTTGTTTTTATTTCGATAAGAAATATATAATGTTATTTTTCCTTATTTTGAATATAAACGTTCAAATGATAAACTTTTAATTTATTATTAAAATTATATCAACTAATATTATGTTATATAAAAACCTTTAGAAATTCTATTTTCTATAAATAAAATAATATTAAATTCAACACATTAAAATAATAAAATATAAAATAATATAAAATATAAAAAAATATTACCTATGAAATTGAGAGGCATGTCAAATATTGTCTCCAAGATACAACTTAAGTACTCATAAGCCTTTCTCATTCAGTGTTATCACATTTATTACAAAGATTTGAACAAATTACAAACTAAAATTTTCCATATAAAATATAATAAAATAATATAAAAATATAAGATCTCTCGTTAAAAGATTCTTCTATTTTTTATAAACATGGAGATCTCTATACTTTTTTTTTCTTCTACACAAAATAATAGGCTAGTACCTTTATATATAGTTTTAGAAAATTCTATATTAAATTGCTACCATTAAATATATAATTATAATGTATTAAATTTTTAAACGTTGTGACGGATAATATAATAAATACAAAAATAATTTTTGTATTAAAACTCTAATTAAATAATAATAATTTTTTAAATATTTTATTTTTATTTAAAATTCTTCATCATATAATAACTTAATGGCATTTCGAAACGTTAATTAGTTAATATAGTGATATATTAAAAATACCATTTTTTTTATGCCCATAGTTTGGTCGCTAGCTAAATATATTTTGAAGTTCCGCCCCCACAGAAATAAGTTGCACGTTTATGTCGAATTTATACAATTTAATAAAAAAAAAAAGTTCAAAACTTTAATGATTACAAAAACTTGAAGCACTGTAACACATTTTTTAATTCCGAAATTGTACAATACCGACAACTAATTTTTCTATACAAAATAATTGCATTATGTATTAATAATTAAGTACAAATAATTTTATCAAGTAAGATTTATATTAAATATAAAATTATGTATAAATAAAATTTAAAAAATTATAATAATTTTTTTTACTTAAAATTTTTTTTTACTCGAAATCACTTTAAATCAAAATTTTTAACTTATTATCTTTTAGCTTAAGGCACTTGTACGATTCACCAAATGAATTTTTTTATTTATTTGGCTTTAAATAATTTTAAGCATAAAAAATTAACTTAAAGCCAAGTCACCTAAACGAGGCCTAAGTTTGGAATTTAACCCCCAACCTTACTCATATTGGCAATCTTAGTTTTTTGACTTTTTAATTAAAAAATTAAAAAGTTAAGATTATTTATTTGGTAAAAAAGTAAAAAAGCTAAAAAACTAAAAAATTAAATCAAAACACAAACTTTTAAAATATTATATTTAAATTCTTATCATTTTTAAAATATAATAATATCCATTATTCATAACTTATTACTGTCACTGCTAATTACATATAATTGTTATTATCAAATATATAGAAAGATAGAATTATTTACTTTGAACAAAAAATAAAAAAACTAACCTTTTATCCAAACAATCAAATTTTAAAAAATTAGTTTAAAAATCGAGTTACTAAACAATCATACTTATACTTTAAATCCAATTTAATTTTTTTTTGACTAAAAAAAAAAACTTTTAAACTAGTTGTTAATTGGGGCATTATGTAATTATATACTCTACATGGTCATATAAAAATAAATTTAATAATTTTTTTACAAACATCAGTTCAGAATAGTTATTTATCTACTTATTTTTATTTTTATGTAATTTCTTATTATTTGATCAAATTATTAGAAAAAAAAAGAAGAATAAAAAGTAAGTGTATTTGGAATAATTTGAAAAAATAAATGTTAAAAGAAAAAAAAAATATATTTGACTTTTTCTTAATTATTTTGAAAATCGTGCAAGAATATTAACCTAAATAAACTAACTTAAAAATTGAGGTTTTTTTTTTTTTTAAAAAAAGAGCTTTCTTCTTTATCCCAAACATAGCCTAAATATATAAATCTTTTAGTACTTGTGGTTCAAATTTAAGCTCCTTCCCGCTCCTTAGTAATGATGATATGTTTGATATTATTAAAATTAATAATTTATAATAAAAATTATAACTTTTAATTAAAATAAAAAATAATTATAAATTATAACAAAAAAATTATAAATATTTAAAATAATTTATAATTTATAATTAAAATTAACAGTAACTAAAAGCATCGAACATGCTGTTGCATTTGAGAAAAATAAGAAACAATAATACTGTTGGGAATTGATTTACGTGTAAAATTCGTATACCGAGATGTGAAAGACAAAAATTTATATATAATAAAATACAAAGATCTGATGTGATGTTTTTTTTTTTTTTGAAATGTCATAATTTTGATTTTTAATTCTTAAATAAAATAATTTTAACTTTCAATTCAAATGAATCGATGAGTGAAATTATCTTTGAAAATTTATTTTATTTAAATAAAATTGGTTTTGTAAACATCAAACTTCAAATTAGTGATGATGGATAAACCTCTCTCTCTATCTCTCTATCTCTCTCTCTCTTGCATATATATATATATATATATTTTTATCTATGATAAGTTAATCTGTATTGTATACTGATGTGATATGTAAATTTATTTTTATAAGAACATAAAAATTTATTTTTATAAGGACATAGAGAATCAATTTCTTGATACCATTATACTTCTTCTAAGTTATTAACTTATCGGAATAGTAGTCTTATTTAAATAAAATAAAATTTCTCAATTATTCGATTAGACAGCTTCTCAATTATCTAATTAGACAAAATAGTAGCATTATAAAAATAATAATAATTATCTCATTAAACGCATAATATATGTTTACCATAATTATGTGAGCCATTAAATAAATATATTTTATTTTTAAAAAGGTTTTTAAAACAATGCCACAAGACCATAACTCACTTTTGATTTATAAACAAAATCGAGATATTGCCAATTGAATTTTCAATAACCAAATATACCTAAACTTCTGGCTTTATCGACTTAAACTTTAAAACAAAGTACTAATTAATTAATTTCTTAACAATTAAGTGGTGATAAAAGCAAGTAACATACATAAAGCTAAAGAAATAGTATTAGTGGTGCTTGGGCAGCAAAAAGAATGAGAATAATTTATGTAGAGACCATCTATTTTTTGCCTTTTCATGATTATCGTAACTCATTTATTAATTCTCATCACCCCACCACTTGCTGTGACCCCATAACTTAGAAAATTTAATGTTTCAAAATAAACTAATTTTTTCTTTAATTTCGGATCATACCTAACATTCTCCAAAAATTTTATAATTTCGTCAAACATCCTAATTTTAACTATACATATTCCAATTGACTGACAAACTGAGTCATTTTCCATTAGAACAGTACCCAAATTGCAAGACTTATACGAGTCAAACCATTCTCTAACTAGATATATGTGGTATGAGCATCTTGAATCTAATATCTATGACTCTGATAAAAAATCAAAATATAAAGAAATTAAAAGTAAATCTCCGTCTACCTTACTGTCTGACGATTCTTCAACGAAACTAACGGATTCTGCAGACATTTTTTCATATTTATTTTTTTCTAGAAGTTGCTTCAATTCTTGGCACTGGCACTTAAAGTGTCCAATTTTGTGGCAATAAAGTATTCCACGTTCTTCGTTGCACGTGAGTTGGACTGAAATCTCCCTTTATTGGAACCTTTTCTCACTGGATCTACTCCTTCTCCTGCTTGACTCAGACTTAGCCAACAGTAGTCCATCTGCATCTGATTCGCCACCCCTCTTCATTTTCTCATGTGACAAAGGGTATCGGTGACCTCTTTAAGTTCTAAACTATCCTTCTTGTACATCAGAGTCGTCACTACATGATCATAGGATATTGAAAGCGATGCTAGTAGGAGTATTGTCTTATCCGCATCATCGACCTTTACTCAAAATCAGGATAATTGTGTGATGAGCATATTAAACACGTTAAGATGTTCCAAAAGGTTTGTTCCTTCCCTCATCTGTAGTCTATACAGTTGCTTATTCACATACAACTTATTATCCAGATTTCTCTTCATGTAGAGATCTTTCAGCTTCTACTAGATCTCATATATCGTTTCCACATCAATCATGTTGTGAATAACATCATCTCCCAAAATCAGATGAATCGGGCTCGTGACCCTGGCATTAAGTTCCTCCCAATCGTCATCGGTCATCTTCTCTGACTTCTTTGCCTTACTGAGTAATGCATTGGAGACACCTTGTTGGATCAACAAATCCTTCATACGCCTCTACCACAGAGAGAAGTTATTCTTGCCAGTAAACTTTTTGACGTCATACTTGTTGTTCGCCATCTCTATTGCATTCTTGTGATTAAACCTTTAATCTCGCTCTGATACCAGGTGTTGAAATTTTAATAGCTTAAATTCCCAACACAATAGAAACAGCAGCATTGACGATAATCTACACAAATCAAATAGATAACAAGAACAACCAGAAGAGATAAGATAATATACGTGATTTGGCTGGCTGTCTACCTCCACGGGATAAGAAGAAAGAATCCACTATTATCAATAACGATTACAATCACCTCACACTCACAATGTATCTGTAACCTCAAACTTGAGTTTCTACACATTCTCTAGCCTTTTGCCTGAGCTTCTTAGGTGTATAGATGTTCTTAGATTTCTATGAATCATAAAACCCTTATATATTAAGCTCCTTAGGTCAAAACTTAACTCTAGCCGCCGTGTACAAAATTACTGCTCACCCAAATTGGTCAATCCGTCTTCAGACCGATCGATCTGTTTTTAACAGGTCTTAGTTTCTTTGCTTTCTGCAGAGATTATGCGCTTATATCAACTCACTTTTCATCCCTTTAAAGATGTTCGGACGTCCTACCAAGTATGAATACCGAAATTCAACACATCAAATCAACACAAAGGTAAATTACAACGAGCAATATTTTCTTGCAAATAACAACATTTAATAACAAATAATTTCATGATAATAATAATAAATCAAATCTCTTTTCATAAATATGGACCCAATATCTTGCTCAACCCATAGTAAGAAGTCTTTCTATATCTGCATATAGAAACTCTTTTCATAAATATAGACCGACACAAATTAAATAACTTGAAAGGACAAAGGTTCATTTACAAATAGTATTATAATGTTGCACTTGTTGCTACTATTAGGCCAGTACTCTAGTACGCCAAATTATGTTAAATACAAAAAGAAAGAATAGTTCTAGAGATTACGCAAATACTAACCAAACAAGGTTTTGTGTCCCAATTAATTTAGGTCGGATACGTGATTTCTTTTGTGTCATTCTGTTCCAGTAAGGGCTACTTAATGCTATATGTCAAGTAATAACTCAAATACTCTTAAAGAAATATAATGGCAAATTTGATGATATATGGACTTTTTAAACATTATTTCATATCACAAAATATATTGAAACATAGTCATATGACCCCATTTCACTAAGTTTGTGTACGCTTTAAGTAGAGGTTTCATAGATTCAGCCCCAAATACATACCATAAACAACACTCATACTCTAATGCATGTAACATAGAGTGCAATCATCTCAATGAACAGTGGTCGAAGAATTATAATATAATTTTTTCAACATTTATTTGCAAAGTGAGAGGATGATCATGTGAATTTGATGTCAATATGAATGAAAACACACACAGACGTGTAAAAATATTAAATCTAGTTCTCGAGGTTCAAGAACCCCTCCTAGATATATATTTATAAAGAGAATCGAGGGAAGATGGTACCGAAGAGAAAAGAAGGTGAGTCGCGGACCATTTATGATATCGCCGATGGTGGAGATTAACTTCCCGTTTATGCTCTTCGTATGAATCGATATTGGTGATTGATCGAAGAAGAGAACTAGACGACTCCGTGATGGTCGAGCATTGATTTTTGACTAGTGATTCAATGGAATGGAGGATGCTGCGGCGATCGGTTACAATGGTCACTAGTGAAAGAGATTGAAGAGGAAGAAGAAGGTGGAGTCGCGGCGTGAGGGTGGAGATTGATTGATTAGGAGAATGTGGAGTCGCGGGAGAATGGTGCAAGAGTGAAAAACTGGAATTGCTTAGGCAAATAAAATTTTGCCTTCCAATTTTAAGTATAGCGTGCCAAAAATACTAATTTTTTATAAAAATTATCCTCAATTATAATAAGCATTTTTTTGTGAGAAAAAAAAATAATTTTCACAAAATGACCAATTATTGGTGAGAAATTATTTTCGTAATAAATAATTAAAGATTATTTTGGTAATGAAATTATAAAATTCGTTATAAAAAGATAGTATTGAGATGAAATCTTTTTGTCACCAGTAATTAAAGAACTTTTTGTGAGAAAACCTAAATTTTGTTGCAAAATAGGTACATATTGTGACGAAACATTTCCATCCACTAATCATTAAAAAAAATTTACGATAAATTAGCAAATTTTTCACATGAAATTGATATTTTCTCGCTAAAATAACAACTTTAGTGAGGGAAATAAAATTCGTCATTATATTTTGTTACCAAAAACCTTTTTCCTTGTAGTTGATTTTTGGTACGGCAGAAATTAAAAGTCAATGAAAAATATTTTTCAAGTTAATAAAAAATAAGTTGATTTTGATAGAAAACGTTTTTCATTTTCTTATGACGAAGAATATTTTTCATTCTTACCATCGCGCGCACCACTGTTATTACCGCCAACACTGTCATTCTACCACCAGTACCACTAATTTAAGATCCAAAGGGCTGGAGGTTCCAGGGTTCGGGAGTCTAGGTTCTCGGGTTCCTTGAGATCCAGGTTCTTCGGATCCCGAGAGTTTGGGATCTCGTGGGTCCGAGTCCCAGGTTTTAGGGTCCCGAGATTCTAGGTCACAGGGTCCTTGGGGTACAGGGCCTCAGGGTCCCAGGATTTGAGGTTCGGGGTACATGGGGCCTAAGGTCCCAAAGGCCTAGGGTTCTAGGGGTCGGGGGGTCTAAGGTCCTAAGGTTCTAGGGTTTCAGGGGTCCGGTGTCCGGAGGTCTTGATGTTTCGGGGTTCGAGATCCAATGGTCATTGCCACCACCGCCATCATTGTTGCCATTATCGCAAATTTTAAAACTACCACATTCACTAACATCATTATTTTTAAAATCACAACCTAACACATAAAAAAAATATTTTTTAAACAATATTCTTAATAAAAATATTTTCTATCGAAAGAAACGGAGCCATAAAGTTTCTTGTATATTGAGTTAGATACAAAAAGGTTTGTGGGTGTACTTGGTTCATGGGACTTGAGTATATTTTTAGGCTATAATTCAAACCAAGCAAATTTATATGTTCTTTCGTGAGTGTTTGTTGTCATTTCTTATTAACTATTTTTTCTACTTTGCTAGCTACAAAATTGTGGCCTTCCACAAATTGTTGGATCATAGTTATGAATACCATAATATACTTGTCAATATGTAATTTTAGAGAAAAATTAATACGTTAATTATTTAATTACATATCATTTGAAATATTAGTATGTACGTATCAGTTCGTACTGAATAATATCGACCTATATCAACCTACAGTGTCAAATAATACTAAGTACGAAAAAACCCATAAAAGGATAAAGCATATTTTGTTGTGTCCATGAAGTGCATCATGCATTTGCAAATAAAATAAAGATCCCAGCTCATGGGAGAGCAAAACAAGGCCATTAGGCCCATTAGTATATCATTTGACCTAAAAACACTAGAGCAATCACTCTCACAATGAGGTCGCACAGTGCATTACCAACATCCCATGGCCAATATATCAATGGATGTTGGTCTAAAGTTGTGAAGAAACCTTTTAGTTGGGGCCATTTGGTAAGAGTTTTTTTTTTTTTAAAGCTAATTTGTTTTTTAAACCTAAAAGTTTAACATCCACGTATTTTGTTTGGCTCTAGGTTTACAAGTCAACATAAAAGCTAAAAATCATGTCTTGCCAACTGACAAAAACTTAAAAAGTTATTGAAAAAGTCTAATAAATTAAATCTTTTTGATTGTTTTTTTTTTAACTTTTTAACTAATAAAGTCAAAAAGTAAAAAAAACCCTCATTTAATTTTTGTCTTTTTAAGACTTTTTTATGGTGTTTATTTTTTTACCTTTTCAATTCTTCTCGTTACAGCAAATCTGAAATGTAAAACTTAATTTTTTACTAATGTTAAAAAAAGCTCACTAATTAAAGATAAAAATAAATTATATTTTAGCTAAAATAAGTTATTTTTGTCTTTTTTGAACGTTTTTCTTGACTTTTGGTCTAAATTTTTTGATTACTTATAATGAAAGAAATCTAAAAAGTATAAAAATTTAAACTGAAGTTATAAAGAAAAAAACACGCAAACAATATTTTAAAAAGTATTAAGAAACACCACCGAAGCCACTTAAAAGCAAAAGTAAACAAATTAGTTGGTGTATCACTATGGTAGTGCTTAGTTGCTAACCATTGCTTCGAGAGGGCATAATGGAGGTTGGTGGAAGGTGAGGTGAAGTGGCATTATCAAAGATGGCCTCCCTTGTTATTGACATTGATAGGATGGATATATAGAAGGATATTGCAAAAGAGAATCTTGTTATTGACACTGGTAGTATGGATATATAGAAGTATATTGCAAAAGAGAATCATGCTTGCTTTTATATATGCGTGTGTGCGAGTGCTAAATTTGGGAGTTCTTGTTTATTTTTGTTTTTCTGAACTCTTAATTTTCATCTTTTTGGTAAATTTTTTTTACTTTTTCAGATTATTTTGATGAAAAGAACTGAAAAAGTAAAAAACTTTTAATTAAAAGATAAAATAAGTTAGCTAAAGATACGAAAATAAATAATATAAAATTTAGTTTATTAGCTAAATTTTTTGTCTTTTTGAATTTTTCTTTTTCATATTTTTGTCAAAAAACTTTATTTTTCAAATCGTTTCAATGAGAATAGTTTAAAAAATTAATAATTTGACCAAACAATGAAAAGAATTTCAAAAGACAAAAATAAACAAAATAAAATAAGAAAATAAGCAATTATCCAAAATGGGTCAAGGGATTCTAAATGCGCATATTATTTTGCTAAGTATATCCCTAGTTTATGTATTTACGCATACGCTATTTTAATGTATACAATAGGTGTACTTAACAAAAATGTGAGTGCATTTTATAATTCTCACAAAACCAATTAACCAACTTTTCATAAATTCTAACTAGATCTCCACTACATTGACAAAGCTATCTATGATGTGTTTTCAACTTTGAGTTGGAATTATGCTTGAGGTTGCGCCTTTTTATAAGTAAAGGAAATTGAAAATCCACCACCCCATTTTTATTCTTTTTATAAGAAGAATGCGCCTTTTGCGCTTTCTTATTATTATTTTGTTTGCAGAAAGAGGCACTAAATGTTCATATATATTTTTTTTATCTATAATAAATTGAACAAAAGAATATATTAATAAAAATAAAACAGCTCAAAATAAAAAATAAAAAACCCTTACAAAAGAAGAAAAAATAACATTCATAGTGAAAAAATATCAAACCTTCACTCAAGATAAACACAAAATAGTAAGTAGACACTTATTAATTGTTATGAATTTATTATTTATATTGCAACTTACTAATTTTTAAAAAAAAATAATAATAAACTCTTACTTGTTAAGTTAAATTCTCAGTGATCAGAATTATTTGTTGTTCACCATCTTAGACGACAGTTAGTAGGGTCCTTAAATAATTACTTGGATGGAGTTTACAGTACACATGATTTGGCTTGTAGTTACGCAAATGATAAGTTTATAGATTGACTACCTAGATTGACAATTAGTTTAAAAATTAGTTTTTTTTTTAAGTTAAAAAATTAAATTGAGTTTAAAGTTAGTTGTTTGGTAATTTAACTTTTAAGCTAGCTAAATTTTTTTAAATTTGTTGTTTGGATAAAAAAATAATTTTTTTGGGATTAAAAGTAGACAATTTTACATTTCTATATATTTGATATTAACAATTATATATATAGTTGGTAGTGATAGTAAATAAGTTATGAATTATGAATATTATTGTATTTTAAAAGTGGTGAAAGTTTGAATAGAATATTTTGAAAAGTTGTGTTTTGATTTGATTTTTTGATTATTTTATTTATTTTTTATTTTTTTTGCCGAACGAATAACTTTCTCTTTTTAGTATTTTTAGCTAAAAAACTAAAAAATTATGATTGCCAACCAAAACCTGAATTTTCTATTCTTTTGCTTTCCACTACTACTATTTACCATGTCGTAGCTAATATTGACATCTTGAAATGGAGCTCTATTTGTTACAATTTTTTATTTTGTTTTTGTTTAATATTTTTATCTTTTTTTGAGCAATATATTTTTTGTAACTTTATTGACAGAGAAATTATTTGGTGCCAAATCTTGCAATTGCATCAAACACATTAGGGTTACACATTTGTGTGGGTTTCATCACTTTTAATGTGAAATTTACACAAATATGTGGCCCAAATACGTTTAGTGCCATACAGGAGTTGACATTTAATAATTTTTCTTATTAAAGAGTTAGTGAGTGGATGTACTTATTAAATCTTGATCTTAAAGTTTTTTTATTTGGACTTCTTGAAGACATGCCCACAACATTTGTAGAAAAATTTAAGGGGATAAATATCATATTTAAACAAAATATCAAACAATTATATGAAAATAAAATTTAACAATGGTGGAACAAAAACTTTATCAACGGAGGCATGAAAATCTCATTATCCTTAATAGTGGATTTTCGTCTTTCGAATTATGTGACTCAGTACTGCAACAAGTTATTGACGTCTTACTTTTCAAGATTTAACTGTTGCTTTTCTATAAAAGTGTACTTGCAAATGTGAAGGTGTGAAGAACAACTAAAATTATTATTGCATGTAATATTTGTTTTAAACCTCACAAAGTGTAACTTACTATGGTTTGTTCGGGCTAAATGTCGAGAATGTTGTTTATTTTTGTTTTTTTTGGAATTTTTTTTCTTCTTTTGACTAATTTTTTTTATTTTTTCGAATCGCTTCGATGAGATAAACTCAAGAAATGAAAAAGTTTTGATAAAAACATAAAAAGATTCATCAAAAACAAAAATAAGTTACATAAGATTTGGCATAATTTTTGTTTTTTTTGAATTTTTTTATATTTTGAACAAATTTTTTTTTGTTTTTTTGACTCATTTCGATGAAAATATTCAAAAAGTATAATTATTTAATTAAATAATAAAAAAATTTACTAAAAAAAAATATTCAAAATCAAATAAATAAATAAACAATTATCCCAACCGAGCGTATATAATAACGTGGTAGTCTTATAGCCATGTAACCGATTGATTAAAGAGAGTAAAAATGACTTAATTGCTTACGGTTACAAACAAATAAAGAGTCAAATAATTTAAAAATATGAATATGATAAAAGCAATTCAAACACATTTATCTTTCTAAGGGAAAATACAATAATTGAAAAAATAATATTTAAATTAAATATTATCTTAATGTTTATAATTAAAATACTTTTGCATTTTGAAATAAATAAAACAATTTATAAAATGCCAACAAGATCATATATAGAAAATTAGGTTTCTATTTTCATGACGTGGAATGATTAGAGTAATTACGTGTTCTACCCTTATCCTCGTCAAACAAAAAAAATAAATAAAATTGATAATTCTTATACAAAATAGTTGTTTGAGACAATGACTTTTTTGATTATTTTACTATACTTAGTTTTGTTTTTAATATTTTTGTAATTATTTACTCGAATGATTATGCTTTTGATTCCTCCTATTGAGAAGTGTCAAAAAAATATAAAAATTTAATTAAAATATTAAAAAAATAAAGAGGTATTTGACAAAGCAATTAATAGTAGTTTTTAGTTTTCTACTATTAATTTGACCTATAGGTTATAAGTTTTTTCAAACACTCACAATTTCTGTTATAACTTATAATTATTTTATTTTCTATTTCTGCTACAACTTATAATTTTTATCAAATACTTACAATTTTTGTTACAATTTATAATTTTTATCAAATACTTACAACTTTCGTTACAAACTACAATTTATAAACTACTAGTTTTAATAATGCTAAACACCACCTAAATACTCCTGGAGTATGATATAGGCAATGCCATGTGATACTCCCGACAAATAGATGATCGCAACTTATACAATGTGGGTCATCTTTTATCTTCTAACTGCCTAACAAAGATGACTCATTATGTTCTTATCATAAAATTTGTTATTACTATATTAGGTAAAAATTAATACCACTTTAATTTATTACATAAAATTTTGAGACCACCGAATAATTACTCAAAATTCTCAAAATTCAAATGGATTTTAAAAATTAAGTACATCCCAGACGTATTTGAACTGTAGTGGCAAGTGGCAAGTGGCATTAAAGAATTAATTAATGTCAACGAGGACAAAGCTTAATTACAAATTAACCACTTAATCCTTGAGATCAATACATTATATATTTAGATAAAACAATTCATAAGATGTTCAAATCCAGCTTGTTAATGTAAAAAAAACTGGTAACGGACGGCCTAGCTGAGTCAAGAGTGTATCACAAATAATTATATATTTTAAATATATAATATTCGC